>JAVLVB010001306.1:1913593-1932690 GCA_032876305.1 Orestias chungarensis
TGTGCAAAACTTACTGTTGGCGTGGGATTAATAAATATACAGAGGCCACCATAAGAACGGAAGGTTTTCCCCTAAGGCCAGCAACCAGTCCAATTAATTTGACGTTAATTAAGACTATATCTAATATAATAAACGACTATATAAATACAGATTTCTTTTCTAAGGGTAGATGATATGAACCTAAAGGTGAACCGTGATATTTTTCAGTTCAGATAAATAGAATTAAAGGTATATAATCAGTGTTTAATGATTCTTTAAAGTTCATTCATTGGAGCTTTTTTATGATCGTCTACATTTAATGTGACAGTACAAACTAAAACAAGTACTGATAAAACTCCCCTCCAGTGATTTTCTTCAGAAAAAACGAACCTTAACACAGAAGCCCTGAGCCAGACATACTTTCTACAGGATTGGAGAACAAAAAGAGAATAGAGGCATTCAGTAAAAACAAAGAAGAAAATGAAAGATAAGGAATATAGGTGGAAATATATACCTTAGATCTCTTTGTGCCTTTAATAATAAAACTAAGGATCGAGTTAAATTATTTAAATTTGCAGTCACTAATGGAGTTTTCAGACCACATTAATGTTTTACCTGTCATCTGAAATACCTTTTAACAATTAAAGAGGAGTTACCCGCCTGCATCGTCTTTTTGTTTCATTGAAAACAACCTCAGTTAGTTTCTATACCTCCTAGTTTATTGTGGATTCTTTCTGCCAAAAAAAAAAAACAGTGACTGATGAAAACATTTATCAGTTCTCACCCTGAAGAAAGTGCTCCTGACATTAGTTTTAGAAAACAGAAACACAAAAATAAGAGAACGTATGTGATTTAGCCAGCTGAAGCAAAGAAAGTCTATACTTTGAGTCATCAACCAGCTGGACGGCTGTTATATCACTTCACTGTTCCTATCTGTGCTGCTAAACCACAGAATAAAAAGCACCTAAAGTTTTAAAGGAAACCTCAGTGACCTCGTATCAGTTTTGATTAGAAGAAACTTGTGATCTTAATAATTGAGACTATTGTTGCATAAACACCCTCAACTAAGAAGAAATGAATGATTATCGACATTATCAGATTAAAGATGGAAGGAAGGAATGAAGAATAACCAAATGGATGGATGGATGGATGATGGATGATGAATAATTGCATGTAAGTATTTACTGAACATTTGTCCTTCAGATGCAGGCATTAAAAACAAAAAACAGAAATTTAATGTAAGCTACAGTATCTGAAAGCGTTTATTGAGTTGCTGCAGATTTTCTACGTCTAAAATTCAAAAAGGAAATTGCTCATAAAATAAAGAGTTATCATTTTCATTTCAAAGACTTCAAGGGTAAGAAAAACTAGACAGCACCAAAGACTGAGGATCAGTCTGTTGCTGACGCTGGTGGTTTCTTATCGCACGTTTCCTTTCGACAACGCTTCAGTGGGTTTCATGACACAATCACTTTCCTCTGGTGATCAACCAAACAAACGGCAGCTGGAGCTCGTTAATCAGCATTTAAATGATTAACATTGGATATATCTCTGCCATCGCCGCGTTAGCTCTCCGTGAGGATGCCTCTGGACCATCAGTCGCTTCTGCTCGGTCATCTAAATGACAAAGAGGAGAAAAACCCCGGCACCTGTTTTCATGATTAATAGCTAGAGAAAAAAAGCTGAAAATGTTGTGATCACCAGAAGATCCAGTCCAGACGGCCGAACGTTTTTAAAATCAAACAAAGAGGCAACTCAAGTTTATCGACGAGGACTTGAGGAGCAGTGTTAAATGACCCCATATACACACACACACACACACACACACACACACACACACACGCAGACACACACACACACACACAGGGAGGTGATGAATAGTAATTGAGGGGAGAGCCTTTGTAGACCTCATTAAACAGAAACGTCTCCCGCAGCTGTAAAGAACTAGGGGGTAGATCCGGCTTCCCCCCCCGCACTTACGAAACAATCCTGGGTGGACACACACACACACACACACACACACACACACACACACACACACACACACACACACACACACACACACAATTAGAAGAGTGGGTGGTGTTAGAGGAGGTGCTGGTGATGGGTTTATTAGAAGGTGAACCACAGACTGTGACGGCTGCCAGATGGAGCTGCTTTATCAGAACAACTTCACGAAAATCAGCTTCCTTTTGGTCTTTGATAAGAAATAAATAGAATATATATATATATATATATATATATATATATATATATATATATTCTAATAATCACCTATTAAAGTTTTTTTTCTCATCCTTTAAATGATTTTGTTTTCATGTGAATCCAAAGTGGGTTGATTTTCTGCAGTATGTCACAGATGGTTTCTACCCCTCGCTGCGAGGGAACTAGTAGTTTGTTGCCCACTCAATGTGATTTATCTTTAAAAAAAGGGTCCATGCATATGCTATTTTTCATAAATAATGATGTTGCTTCTTTAAAAAAAATATAAGAAGTACTTGATTCTGGTACATTTAAATCTTAAGAAATCATGGCAAATTTTACTTTAAAATGTTAAAATCCAACATTGATGAAGTGCTAACATTTGTTATATAGAGTGCAATATTCCTTAATCCTAATTTTTCTTCTTCTACTGAAAAAACATCAGCTTTGTACATTAATGTTAAATATAATTTTCTCATCTAACATCTAGCTCAACAACAATGAAATTTCCAACCCGGCAAATATGTCCTAGTTCAGTGCAAAAGCTTCATATTTATATGACTCTCAAATAAAAGTCACGTTTCAACTGATTTATTGTTGTATTGTTTTCCCGAATGGAAATTGTTTAAATATCACTCGTCGGCTATGACTGAAAGCAAAAGCAGCACTTAAACTACGTTTGTTTCAAATTAGTCACATCAGCAATTTCGTACACTCCGCCGCAGCCGGACGTGCTGACCTCAAACTTTAAGACTAATGTCCTCGTCTTCAAGGACGAAAGCCTGCCTGGTGTGAGACAAGCAAACTTCTCTGGGCCTTCGTTATCGAGGACCTCCCTCCGGCTCTGCAGAGGTATGAAGCTGCTCAAAAAAAGGGGGAAAACTGCCAAAACGCGAGTTAACAGGAGAGCCGATATCCACCTGCCCACGCACTTTCCACTCCCACACAAATAACCACGAACAAATTACAGCTCCTTTCATCTCAAATAAAAACAGACGTACCAGAAATCAGTAAAACTCTGATAACTGACTAAACTAGTAGAATACAACAAGAAACCCTTTTTTTAATGTAATGAGAGATTTATTTGTCAGTGGGTCGATTGAGCGCCTTAATCGTAAAAGGCTAATTTTCGCCTATGTTGCTCATAAATACACATTTTTAGCATGTTTGATGTTTCTCCTGGTTGTAATTACCTCTGTTTGTTTGCTTGAGAAATCAATTATCTACCCTCTGGGTAGGAGAAAATGGATAAGCTGTGGTTGCTGAGGTATTAAGGTGGGGATCGTTCTGTCTCCCACATCTCTTTTTGTTTAGAGCTGCGTTTTATCTGTTCTTTATTAATTGTTCCTAAAGGCTCAGTTGATATTTTCCCGAAATGCAGTTCGATTAAAACATTTCTTTTTTGTTTATTTAAATATATTAGTCTCATATCTACGGGGCATGAAACTGGGAATGCATGATATATAATCATTGACTTTGGTTTCTAAAAATATGGGTATTGGTTGAAAAATAAGGACTCCACTGCATAACAAGGTAGCAATTATTTTATATCACTGGAAATAACAGTTTTATTAATCATACAAAGAGGTGAAAAGTTATATTTGGTTGTTTATTTTATATGTACCTATATA
This sequence comes from Orestias chungarensis, assembly GCA_032876305.1. Classification (NCBI taxonomy): domain Eukaryota; kingdom Metazoa; phylum Chordata; class Actinopteri; order Cyprinodontiformes; family Cyprinodontidae; genus Orestias; species Orestias chungarensis. Next base: position 1,917,406 of record JAVLVB010001306.1, read on the forward strand.
TGTATATATACATGTTTGCATGCTTTAATTTATTATATTGCAAACATATTTAGGTTGATGTTAAATTTTTACTATGTTGATCAGTCAGATAGGATATTTTCTTAACCCTGGCTTATCTGAATATTTTCTACAGTTTTTTGTTGTTGTTTGCAACAAAAAACGATATTTTGAAAAAAATATTTGGGTTGTTGAACTTTTTCTTTCAGAAAATACAAATGCAGCACAATCGGATGCTCTCAAACATGAAGTTGTGTTTGTTGCATTAGTTTTAATTATGTTTTTTTGTACTTTTTGCCTTCATAAGGAAGTGTGTACATCTGAGGTTGCAATGAGGAGGAATCTGGTCAAGTTAGTTGGTTTTGATAGTTTTTTAAACTATAGAAAAAATGCTAAAACAGTAAAAGTGAGTCGAGAGCCTGACGAAGGACATTGTTGATCAGAGGAGGGCGATCCCAAGCTCTTCACTTAATAAAAGGCGGCCATTAGCCTTTCAGCCATCTGGACGAAGCCGCATTCATTACGAGTCCTCTTGAGCATATCTGGCAATTTGTTCGTCTTTCTGCTTTAATTAGAACATCAAAGGTCAGACTCCCCACTTCAGTGGGAAGGTAGAGTAAAGTCACATAGAAACGCATTACCATAGTAATGATCCGGCGCATAGTTTCAGTTCAAAGTGGATCTGCAGGGATGATTTTCTCACTTCATAGCAGAAAATTTAATAAAATAAAAAAATCAGACCGTCCAATAAAGTCCCACTTGCACCGTCTAAGAATGAGTGACCTCCTTTTAAGCTGAACTAGTTTTCAACCACAATACATTTGGCAGCCATCAGATCCTTTGTATGCAGAGTAAAACACATCAGGCACATCGATCAAGTCAAGGAAGCTGTAAGTCCAGGTAAAAAGACATTATCTCAAATTGTCTGAAGGACGATAAAAAGACGGCAACATGAACCCGAATCCTGAAACAAGTTTACATGGAAGTCCTACTTTTCATGCTACCATCTGTCAGTTCGCTGGGTTTTCACTCTTTAATCAGAGCAACATCCAGCCAGGAGATTTGCCCTCCCTGGGGAAAAACATCCTCAGAGGCTTCAGGGAAGTAACTCTGGCTTTCTAGAGCAGCTCGAAAAAAAAACAAATCTGTTTTTTTGTGGTGCCACATCTTTTTAAATGGGCTTTTCTTATTGTTGAAATGAGCCTATGTTGAGTTTTGCTGATGCATGCGTGGACAAAGTTGATAAAGGAAGCATTTTGGGTCTATCTTGAAGATGTTTTGTATATTTCACAGCTATTTGTATCCTTAGTTTGATCAGTTGCCCTTCTATCACTCTCTGGTCTTTGAGCTTCAGTCTTTCTTTGCTACATTAATCCCTAACCAGGAACACCCGCTGGGATTACCAGAGAGCGTCACCTCACTTAAAGCTCTCCACCATCACTTCCAGGATCCGATTTCCGCACCAGCTCTTGTCCACCAGCTTTGGACAAAAGTCCTCCAAGCATTTTTACTGAAAAATATTACAACACCTGAGTTGAATAACTTTAAAAACTGTCAACAGTGCCGCCTGAAATAGAAATTTTGATAGACAATTTCAACGGTATTATTAATTTTATGGCGTAATTGTGACCTAAAGGTCAGGATGAGATTCATTTTATCCCTAATCTGGTAAGAATTTATAACTAGAAATATTTATAATTTTGTAAAAGTTTTAAGATGTTCTAGAAATGCATACTTTATTTACTGCATGAAGTGAGATTAGGATTTATAAAACGTTTTTCACGTGTCTTGTCATTTATTCATTACACGGTTCTCTGTTTACATAGCAATAATCTAAAACTGAAATTATACTGATTAAACCAAAAAGTTTAAATGCTAAAACTGTTAAACTAACCATGCTAATTAGGGATGCACCGATTGTGAAATTCTAGGCCGATGCCAATGTTTAAGTAAAAACCAACTTGGCCGATACCAATTTTATTTATTTATTTTTTTGTTATTTATTCTGTCTTTGATGCTAGAGAAACATACCTGAAGTCTTTCAATTCTTCATGATACTATTATTTACTGAGTACAAATTCGTAAAACAACCTTTCCGTTCTGCCTGAGCATAGCGTTCATGCAACATTTTAATCAACATAGAAATCGGCAACTGCCATCTTTGAATTTAATAATTTTTTGCTGATGGCTGACGCCAGTTAACAACCCAAACATCGGGCGATGCCGATGCTCGACCGATGCATTGGTGCATCCCTAAAACTAATGCATTGTTTAAAAGACAACTTATTTTTAACTTAATGGTGTATACGTTTTTTGTGACGCCTCATTCAGTCATAGGTCCTTAAGAAGAGCTGCTGGCATCAACCAACAAAAAAGGAGGGCACTTGTAACGACAATAATGAGACATACTAGTCAGCGAACGTATCACGCAACATTAACCATTTTTATTTAATTATACCGGTGTTGGAAGCATTCTCTTGAATACGTTGGACCATGATAAAGTCTACTGTCGTGGTGATTTTAGCTTTTACGTTCTTGATATTAACATAATAACTCCCTAAAGTTGGTGTCTTTTTTTAAAACTACTGAAATGCCTCATAACATATACCTATATTTTTAGTCTTTGGAGACGGGAGACATTCTATCAATGGTAAAATTGCTTTTCTTCTAAGTTACACATTTATTTCTCCTGAAATACATTTAAAAAATATTAACTTTAAACCTTTGTTTAAACACAACATGTAATATTGTACCAGTAAAGTTGCTTTGTTACGAGATTATTGGCTTTCGTGTTTAGCTTTTCTTTATAAAGAAGTGTTATGATGTGGTAATAGCTGCAGGAGTTTTGCAGGTAGGCTAAAATTTGTTTCATAATATGTTATGAAGACAGATGAATTAATAATGTTGTGCTCTCATGTGAGAGAGCAAGGGAGGCAGAGGATGTTTTAAACACAGATAAAACCGAGCTCCTCTTTAATCCCGGCTGCAGACTAAGCACAGCAGATAAATTTATTTACATAAAATTTAAATTCAAAACTCAAATATCACACACAATTTAAGCTTTGAATGGGATTATACTTTCTGAACATATTATGGTTTATTTTTGATGCTCTTGGAAAAACTGTTTTAGTTTTGGCAAAACGTTCCACTGTCATCTGAAGAGTCATTTGTAGTCATGATCACAAGTGTCCTGTTGACCCAAGCTGTGGGAGGAAAGAGGAGCATGCAAAAATGGGGAGGACATGCAAACTCTGCACAGACTGAAAGCCAACACTTTGTTGTCGAGTCCTACAAGCTAGTATGAATTTTCAAAAAGACTCGCTTAAAAAGCTTTTCTGCTGTAAGTTTATCTGTGTTGATTTCATATTGAGATGAACCTTCAGCTAAACACTAGAAGTAAACAAACTTGAATAACACGCCGTGCTTCTCAGCAGAACCAAAGCAAATGATAGTAATCACCCCGAGCATAAATCTGTTTCTATTTTTGCTTGAATTTTTCCATTTGATTGGTTTCCATGTCCACACCACTTTAGCCTTTTTGATTAAGAGCAGAAGAACAAACAGAGGACAAGAAAACAGGGAAAAAAATAAAAATTGTCGTATCGGACATGTGGTGTCACTTGACAGAATTTCCACATGGGATCTTGTTTTTGGGTGGATTTCATCGTTTACATCAAAATAGGAAAACAAGCAGAAAAAAATGACGATGACGAGCTATATTTAAAGTAGGTTTTAGAAAAACTATGTTATTGAAATCATAAAAATGCACTAACATATTTGAAAAACATATTTTCAAAAAGTATTTACATAAAAAATGGTATTTTTAAACCCAAATATTCACATTACTCGCACACAAATTTAAGCTATGGCTCTGAATGCGGCTGTACTTAATCCATAAACTCTTTATGTCGACATTCTGAGGAATAACATTGGAAAGCATTCCACTTTCCTCCATTTTAGGTCATTGTAGTCATTTATTTAGAAGGGAAGATTTTTATAGATCTAAAACAAAATATGATGATGATGGTAAGACTTTCTATAGATGAAAACTTATATTTGAAGTGTTTTGTTGATTTTAACGAACAACCTGTCATTTTAATCTCTTACTTTAAAATATACTAACAGTGTTTTGACTTTTGAAATGTTTCTTTTTGTGCAGAAAAATTCATAAACAATTATTAAGCCTTGGTAAGATTTTTTGCGTGCATGCAAAGATCCATTAATGACTGCGGCTGTCTCTAAAAATGCCCAGGTAAAGATGAAACTTCAGTGGGCAGGACTGGACCAAGACCATCTGGAGCTTCGTAGTATAGCGTGTTTGTTATGTTTTACTGTAAAACGCTGTTTCTTTGTAGAAGTAGGGAGTCTTTCCAGCAGCAGCTCGCACTCCCGTCTCCAAAACTGGGCGCCTTAATTAATTTCAGCTCTGGAGAGAACCCCATTTTTGGAAGTGCAGTGACCTTCAAAGTGTGCACTAGCCTCCTTTCCGTCTCGCAGAATCACGAACACTTTAACCGACGCCGCACCGCTAAAGCTGCAGCTGCTGCAACCCCAGATCGCCGGGCGTCTTTGTTCACACAGCGTACCCATAATTCAAATGATGAGTCATGTGTCTGTGGCAGGTGAACTGAATGCAAAGCAGCTCAGCGCACGCTATAACGCCTGCCTGACCTTGGAAAAAAGGCTCAGAGTTGCAGCTACGTTAACGTGACATGTTTCAGCTTCATGTAGATAGCAAGAACGTATCATTTAACATTGCATGTGTTAAATTTGTTTTATCTGAATTCATTTTAATCTAAAAATCACGATATCATTTTTTGTTTTTCCAAAGCTGTCGGGTCAGATATAGCAAAGAGAAAGATGTGACTTCTTCTCCTTTTGTGTTAAAAGTGATTTGAGCCTCTGATCTGTTTTATTGACTGAGTGAATCCCCTCCTTTGAGACTCTAAGCCTTTCCTATTTAAGCTCCTTTCACGTGCACGTCTGCAGAATAATCATTTTTACCACTGCTGTCCATTGGTATCCTGTGCTTGAGATGCACTTACACAACGGGAAAAACTCTGTGGTCTGGTGCACTATCAGGGGGGAGTCCCCAGTTCTCCGCACGGTTATAATGGAAATCTTGTTCTCAGGGATGACATAAAAAAAAAATGAAACCACAAAATGGCTGCAACTTCCAACGTTCAATTTTCATAGAGTTTTTGTAATACTAATACAAAATTAATAATTCAACTGATATAATTAAAGCAACATTAAGTAACTTTTCAACCATCATAAAAATATTTTCATAACTTTTGGGATTATACATCGACTTACAGCAGTCTGCTGGGGTTCCTTAGATTGGTAACTTTTTCAAACTGATTTGTAATGATGGATCATTATATTAATAGATTTTCTTGTAAAGTGCATTGAGACGACATCTGTTGTAAATTGGCGCTATAAAAATAAGCTGATTCTTGATTCTTAACTGGTTATTATATGCTGGGGATATTTTGGAACAGACCGAGTTCAAAGACAAAGAAAAGGTTGGACTCATTATCAGGTTGTAACACCAGCCTCCTGCAAAAAGCTGAAATCGATGAATACTTGAGAACGGCCTCTAGAGACGCTTATAGCTGCCTGTTTTTATAGTTCAAACATATCCTAAATGTTTGTGTAGTGTCGAAATCATTTAAGTACTATGACAGAAACAAATATCTACATTCTTGTTTATTCATCTTATTATATCCTCATAGGCTCTTATTGGTCATGAGTGTATGATAACGCAGCCATAAAACAATGAAGCGTACTCTTTGGACTTCCACAAACAAAATTACCAATGTCATTTCTATGAATTATATTTAAAACCTTTTAATTTTTCTATGCTGAAAATGTCAAGTTAAATGTAAAAGCTGTTTTTTTCTCAATAAACACTTTTTAGATCACTCGATTGTTCTGAAATTAAAAAAATGTATAGAATGCTCCAGCTTAGTTTTACAACAGACCACTCTCACCATCTACAATAACTCCTTAGTTAAACGAGTTACTCCAACACCATTTAATTTCCCTTTGGGATAAATAAAGTATTTTTGATCTGATTTGATTGTAATAGTTTATGGTCCCAAAGCAGCAGCTTTGTTCACTTATGCCTTGGACCGGCTATGAAGGGAAACGAAAGTGAGTTAATTTGACATTCTTATTTTTGTTCTAACAAAATACCCCCTGCCAGATTGATACCGTAATTGTAAAGTGCAATGCACACAAAAAAATAATTAAAATACAAATTTACAAATTTTAAGCTTTTTACAGAATAAATATGTCAAACTTTCCCAGCAAATGTTAAAAATTCTTGTGCAAATTTCTTAAAACTTTAGGTCTTTATTGTAGAAATTCTCGGGTCCATATACTGACGCGGCTATGAACTGGTTTCTTCAGTTTTGGTTTTGTTACTGACTTCTGGCACAATCGCTCTCGAGAAGCTGGAGAAAATTAAAGGATGTTCCAGATGTGGTTCAGGTTGGGGCATGATGTGCCCTCCCCTGCAGGCTCCCACCAATCCACCAATGATCCAGCTGGTAGATTACATAACATGGTCTGAAGGCTTTGGGCGGCGCAGCGCTGGGCCGCTTTGAAACCTCACTGGGAATCGTCCGTACGCTCCCCAGCCTTTCTGCGGAGGCTGAGCAGAAGCTGAAGGCTTATCTGGAAACTAAGTACAACAGACTCAAAACCATTTCAGAAACATGACACATGCGAAGCTGAGAGCCTCATTTTTCCTCACTGTGTGCCACATTTAAGTCTGCCCTTGCTGCCTTGTTGAAACTAGACTCTGCCTACACACCAGGCCCTAGTGAAGGCTGCTGGAGACACTGAAGGTGTTTTCTAATTTTCATGCCAGATTAGACGCGGGTCTCGGCAGCTCCTCGCTGTAAGTGGAACATGGCTGCGCTCGGCATCGCTCGGTGACGTCTGCAAGCCCAGTTGCTCCTTCGTTTCCGAGCCGCTTCATTTGCTCGGCGTTACATCATAGGTGCTTTGAAATCCTCCAGAGGTGTGCTCAGGTTTTAAGATAGGACGAACGCACGCTCTCCTCGCTGACATCTGCCTGCTGTTAGCCGCTGGCAAATTGTGTTGCTCAGGTTTTACTGTGTACATGGAACAGGCAACGCATCTGCTCACTTCTGCACTAACAGTCATCATGGATGTAGATCATTTCATCCCAAAGGAAAAGGCTTTGATGTTTATTCCTTGGTAGGTATACAAGGACTTTTTTTAATCTAAAACTACATACATTTATGCACTTAAAAAAATTATTAGTACACTGTCACCTGCTTTCTGAAACACACACACAAACAAGGTGAAAAAAACCCAGTATTTACTTATTTAATAAATATGGATGATAATACAAAATATCACACAATTGTTTAGTGCTACCCAAAACCCCTCAGCGAAAAAATCAAAACAAATTCTGCAAAGAAAGGTCGGCCATAATTCATCCAAAGTCTTACTAATGTCTAGTTAACTCTAGTTCCCAAGCTTCAAAATCTCTTATTTCCTTATAAGACTAACAAGAGACCATGGCTCATTGGATGTCTTGAAATCTTTGATTGCTGTGATCCTTCTTCTGAATCTGGCTGATTCTTAGGAATAAATTGTTAGCATTAGCATAATTTGTTGACTGATAGCTTATTGCATACGTTAGTAGCTTTAACATACAATTTTGCTACAACTAACCAACTACTGTATCATAAACAAAATATTGTTAATATTTTTTGTTTGTTTATATCACGCAGCTAATATTAACATTATGAAGATAGTATAATGACTCTGTGTTTATGGTTATGTTTTGGGGTTCATGTTGTTATGTGTATCGCTCTCACGGGTGCTCATATTTTTTTATGTAGTCTGCCGTTGTGTGTCTATGCTGTTTTTGTTTAGCGGGAACCGGAAGAAGGGCGCGGTTTTTACCAGGTAGTTACGAGCGGGAAGCTAGGCTAATGTTCGCAGACTTGTTAGGAGCGTAAGCTGCAACTCCCGAACATATCAGCTCATTTTTTGGAATAAAGCCCATTTGTTCAACGGGACATGTTGCATAGTATTTTTATTTATTTATTACTTTTATAATTATTAGCTAACTACTGTTAGCATGTTTTAGTAGCATTGAACCAATTTTAAAATCACTAGCACATAACATAACCATGAGAATATGTTTTTGTTTTTCTTAATATTTCTATTACTAGCTCATAGCTAATATCAGTAGCTCATTTATAGCACTGGCACAGTATTCTTATATCTATTACCTTCCTAACTCTACGGTTGGAATAGCTTGCATAAACTTTTGCATAACACGAGGAAGTTTGAAATAAAGCAGTACCTTGACTTTTCTAGCTAATCTTTAGTTTAACTAAGTTCAAAAATATAAGAGGTAGCATACTTTCCCTAAAAAGGTCTTGCTAATTTTACAACTTGATTACAACAGTGAGCCATAAAGCTTACATTGCTATAAGATGATAATATTGTCCAAAAGTAGTTAGTTAATGCGTAATAACTGATTTAATAAAATACCAAAACATTTCATGGTATATTTGCATGTTACCTGATATTCAGTTTACAGGTGCTGGCATATACGTATTTCCCATTATGGCCTAATTTTTTATGGAAATTCGGACATTAAGGCGGCCATATGCTATATTTGAAGTAGACTCACCCCAAATCACCCACACAATATTTGCAATATTTACCAATATTTTTGCCATTAAAATACACTATTGTTCTACTATCCATCCATCCATCCATCCATCCATCCATTTCTTTATCACCTACTATACTGCATGTGTAATGTGAACATTCTAACCTCACATTTGTTTACTGCATGTGGACGAAATATAGCAAATTCAAAGATGTCATCTCTGAATTGCAGGACAACAAATGCTTTTTAAAAACTGATTTGTAGCTACAATATTCACATTGAATGCTTTGGAAATGGAGCATAGATTTGAAGCATTATAATATAGATATTTTTGGGATTTTTTTTAGTAATAAACATGCATCTGCTTCATCTTTTAAATAAAATAAAAAAGAGCTTTCATTTGTAAATATTTATTATATTCCTGAAAATGTGGACAAACAAACGGGATCTTAATGACTGTGACAAAATATAGTCTTAAAGCCTTTTTATCCAGTGAATTATATTTAAATGCCTTTGCCTGGATAAAAAAAGGGAAAAAAACAAAGTGTTTTACCCTTGGCTGCGTATAAGAGGATGTAATACGCGCCTATTTGCTGATTTCCGGCCCTGTAGAGGCAGCATCAGTGGATTCCTGCTGCTTGCCATCAAAATGCCAGAAAGCCTTGTAACAGACCAAAGCGCCACATGGTGTGTGTGAACCGAGGAGACAAATTAATTCATCAAAGTCATTTAAAAAGCATTTTGAAGCGAGATGGAGCAGCAAAATGCCACAATTTGAGGTATTCCTGGCACACTGCTTGTTATATAATGCTCTCATGCCCTCTCGAGAATACTGTGTTCACATAACAGAGTTGAACACACTAATTCAACATTTCATATGGAAATGCGCATGGAAAAAAAAAGAAAAAGAAAGAAAAAGCCAAAGTGAGACTGGTAATAGCCTGAAGCTTTTCTCTCTGATGCTTAAAAAAGGCTGTGGTGCGTTGTAGGGTGGATATGAAGAATGCCTGTCATCAGATAGTGGCGCGCAAACAGAACATGCCGATGGAGCAGAGTGAGTTCCTGTGGATCTCCACTCTCACCTCAAGTTGGCGCAGAAAGGGGTCAATATTTAGAATAACGAAGTGGGAGCCTGTTCTGTGGATGTGGCAGCAGGAGGAAAGACACTGCCGACTGTCAGTCACTTGCCTCTGCGTTGCGATGGAAACAACCTTGCTGCTCTACTCCGGGGCTAATTCTGTAAAAGAGAGAAAGCTTGTAGAAAGCGATGAAGAAAGACATACACATACACACACACACACACAAAAGATCTGCAAGCATGAGTCATCTGCTAACACATACACCCAGAGCTACTGTATTATCGCTACGAGCAGCCTGTCAGAGCCTCCCTGCATGACTGGGCTTAACACAGCCGCAGAGACCGCATGAGGGAACAAAAGCCACCGCAGACTGTGGAGAATTCTGCGGGAAAAAGGCCGTAAAAGGCCCTTGTCTTTTTTTTAAAGGCTTCTTTTGTTAGTTTTATCCACTTGTCATTTTGAATCCTTCTTTGACTTTTCTGTGTTTTCAAAACAAACATTTGACCAGGAAACTCCTCAGAGGACACAGTGACACAAACACTGTCAACATTCTCCCGTTATCAACTATTTAATCATAATCAGCATGTTTTCTCCCAACTACGTTATTATTGTTGTTATTTATGGTCTGTTGTGTTTCTTATATTTCTAATGAACACACCAGAGCTGTCTGCATGTACGTATGAATGTTATGCTTTCCTTCCAGTTGAACCGGTCAGACTGATGCCGGTCGTGTGCAGCAGTCGGGTCGTGCCGCTGCTGCAGTGTGACGGTGTGAACCGAGATTAAGCTCCCCTTTAATCCTCCTCCGCTCCACATGACCTCACTGTGATGCACGAGCCAGGGGAAGTCATCATTGGTGCGTCGCGCCATCTCCTTGGCGGCCCGCGGCCAATAGGAGCCTGCCGGCTCGGCATCCACCCCCACCAGTGCTGCCAGCGGTGAAGCGAGGGGGGTGGAGGAGATGTAGTGCGTTTCTATGAATGGAAACATGGAGGAGAGGACGCTAATGATGAGGAATCCTAAAAAGTAGCAAGTCAAGTGACTCCACCCCTTTGTTCATTTATCACCTTCTTTTTTTTCGCATAAATGGTGTTACACATATATTATGTAGTGTATCTGACTATTCCAGCAGCAGTAGTGATAGTTGTTGTATCTCTGCTTTTTAAAAACTGAATGACATCTAGTTTCTTTGTTTAATTTCTGCTTAATTCATTATTAGACTTGGGTTATCAGACGGTCAAGATACAATTATAGCCTATAATCATGCAAATAATTGCGATTACATGTATATGAATATTCTGGGTATCGTGCAAGCTGTGTTTTCTGAACATTACACATTTCTTCAGAGATTATGTGTCAGAAGTCGCATATAGTTAATAAAAAAATATAATCTTAGACCTTAAAAGGTTTAATTGTACATCAAAATAATAGGACTGTAGCGGAAGTAACAGTATTGTGTTTTCAAAATTACTATCAGTAATTTATTTTTTAAGAAGTAACAGTAATGTAACTGGCTACCCAACTTTGTGCATTTATTTTAAAGTAACTATACAGACTAGACTAAAAGCTTCTGTATGGCAGAAATTCACTCAAAAGTCATTTTTTAAGCAAGCAGGACTGACAGTTTTAAGGAGCAATTGTCTCAAACCATTAACATTTAAGCACATCTGTACGACTGTGCAAGATGAAGTCCATCTCGCTAACTAGCTTCCGCATCTGTTGGACCATCTGCTTGGTTTGAGCCTCTCACCAACTCATTGTTATCAATTCAGCTAGTTACTTTTTTGGTTTCAGATAACAGAAAAAAAGATTACTGGGTTGTAAGCCACACATATTGGTCAAACTAACATGGCGTTCACTGCAGCTGCTGGGTTTTACAGTTCAGCCTCCGTCCTTTAAAATTGGTCCTTTAAAATTGGTCCTTTAAAATTGGTCCTTTAAAATTTAGCAGCAAACACTCCAGGTGGGTCTGAAACAAAAGATCAACCAGTAGAACAGAATATCACACATGTTGACAGGATCTGTCATGAGGCGGGACTGTTTCTCGCTTTGAAGTCTTCCAACATGAAAACAATTTAAAACATGAAAAATAATTCACAGGACTCAAACTCAACCCTCTCTTATCTTTAAATTCTTTATAAATCATAAAAGGATGAGAATGTAATGAAATGTGTTATTTTGCCCAGTTATCGGCCTGTTCATGTAAAAATTGAGCTTTGTTTGCTCTGGCTCTGACTAACCCAGTTTAGTTTGGATAAAACAGGTCCCTGGTTCTGAACAAAGTGTGTCAGAAGCAGACGGACTATTTTGATCTTCGTGTCATCAACAAACCTCAAAATTAATCTGACACCAAACATTTCGCCGTCTTTTCTTAGATTTGTTTCAAGGTTCGCCTAAATGGCGTCGATGTCTCCTGTGATATTTTCTCCGAGAATGAGAACACGACGTTTCACTGACGTAGCGGCCACATTTCTCCAAGCCTAACTTTTTTCCGGAGATCGCCATGGTTACAGCTTTATGGGGGCATGCTGCAACTCTTCTGCCGCTCAGGCTTCAAGCCCTTGACCCAGTTTGAGAATAAATTCAAGGACCTGACGGAACCAGTTTCCATGGAAGGAGATGAACTCTCGCTAAAGTTAAAATCTGTCCATTTATGCAACTTTGCTTTACCTTTCTTTAAGACATATACACCATACACTTTACAATTTGCATCCTCTACCAACAGATGTTGCTCATATAAAATAAAAAATTTAAGTCCTTAAATGAGTCAGAGGAAAATCGGAGATTAATTGAAGGTCTGCGGCAGCGCTTCAGATGTGCCAAGTTTTTAATAGCAGCAAAGAAGAAGCACAATTTAAAGTAAAGTGACATAGTCGAAACTGGCTTTAATATAATGTGCACAAAACTGCTGGTCTGGCAGGATGAGGGTGTTATTTTGAATGCATTTAGGGTAAAAATCTCTACACCCCATTGACAACGATGACGGTAACACAAGTTGTATTTCCAAACCAGTATCAACATTAAAGTTACTTGTCCCAGTCACTGTGCATTTCTATTTTTCTCATTGATATGTCTCTCTCAGTGAGTGACCTTAATGTTTCCGACAAGACAGGTTTTCAGCATGAAAGCAAATCACCTGTTAAGCTTAATAAAAAGTAAGGCTGCACAATATGTTACAAATATATGTTGTATTAGGGAGCGTTATAATCTTCCCACAAAGGCCTAATTGATCCTAATATTAATTAATATAATCCTATGATAGTTTATTAGTTTTTTTTTCATGCTAATGCAACATTTAGCAATTGAGACAGAATATACTGGCAGCAAAAGACAAATGACTTTGTTAAAAATGCTAAAGGTCAAATAGAGCAGGAAGCACATATTAGAAAGAGAAAAGAAAAATACAGCCATATTGCATCTGAGATCAGTATTGCAATATTTACCAATATTATTGCCATAACAAGATTGTTCTAATATCGTGCTGCCCTAACTTGCAATATTTATATCACAAAAGACTGTTTGGACTGTTTGCTAATATATTTGAAGAAGTCTGATGTTGTATTTTGCATACTAACACAATAATAGGCCAAAGTAAAAGTCTGCATATAAATAATATTGTCGAAAAATCCAAAGGTCAAATAAATTAACAAGGACAGATTATAAAGAGTGGAAAAAAGAAAAAAATAAGTTATCTGTGCCTGTTTCTGGTCACTTTGCAGAACCTCAATGAGATCCAGGCGCTGACTCAGCTCTGAAATGTCCAAATCCTAATTATCACCCAGTCTTTGCTGGATTTTCCTTCTATTTTTTGGGTCATTGTCATGTAGCGAACTTGATATTAATCCAATTTTTTCTGAAGTTATCAAGCCTACCCAAGTTTGGCTTGATGACGCCTGCAGGCAGCAGGAACACCCCTGCAGTTGTTTTTATGACGCTAGAGAAAAACCAAGGCTGTGCCCAAATAGCACAAAAAACGTTGGTAGTTGTTGAGATTTATATAACGCACAACCGCGCCGTGTTTAAAGTCACCCAAGTCCTTTTTCTATTCTTACTTAGTAATAACAATAAAGAAAGAATGCAAGAGACATTCAAATTGTCTCAGAAATTAAAACAGAGTATGACAACAAGCACAGGTTAAGAAATTTGGCATAAAATCACAGTGGGTTTGATAATTATTTTTTAATTTCAATTACAAGTTGATAATTTATCTTTCGCTGTCTGTTTTAACAATAAATAAACATTTTCACAGATAAATACTTTTGTACTTTCGCCTCGCTTTCACTGAGTGCTGCGGCGCGTTCACTACTTTGTCTGTTTCCATTGTAAAAGCGTCCAAATCAGCTGAGCTGTTCACTGATCGTCAGTATGTTTAGGGGGGAGAACATCGGAATCTCAGCAAGTCAAAGATGATTGTTCATCAATTATTAGTTGGAATCGTACCATGATGGAGCAACAGAAGCCTTTAAGATACTTTAAAGACTTAGAAATACTTCTGAAAACCTGTTAAAGCAATCTTTGATTAACAGTCTGCAAACAAATCCAGGAGAGAAGCTGCTCTAAATAAAATATGTTATAACACAATTACCATAATCTCCTAATAATTAGTTAAATTAGAGAACAAGGCTTTGTTTTGATATCAATTATTTTGATGCATTGTTTTCTTTTTCCCCCCAATGATTTTGAAGATTTTATTTGTTTATTTGATTTTGATATTTTTATGATTTTGCTGAATGCTTGATTTATGTTTCTATGTTTTTAAGCACTTTGAACTGCCTTGTTGTTAAAATGATCGTCACAGGATCTTCCTGTTTACTTCACTTGAATTAATTTACAGAAGATAATAACTGAAATAAAGTACATCACCACAAATCTGGCTTTATTTTGCCCAGTGCTGCCGAAGGTATGACTAAAAGGCTTTTAGATACACCTAATTATCCCTCTCAGACGATCGTCACTGCGGTTATTTTTAGTTTCTGTAGTTTCCATGGAAATAAAAACATTTCCTGTAACTACTTCAGGGTCAAACTTTTTCAAACGCTATAATTTGTTGACAGAGCAAAGACAAGGAAAGAGGACGAGGGAATTAAGGTTATAATTAGGGCAGAGGTAAAGGCAAATCCTAAATGCCTTACTATCTTTTGTTTTATTTTATAAAGGCAAAAGAGGAGCGTGTTTGTTTTGACTTCTGACATGAATAAACAAGACCATGCATAAGTAATCCTGCTAAACCTTAGCCATGATAAAAAGCTTTGCAATGCACTAAATTAAGTAAAACGACAGATTTCTTTCTCTGACATTAAGTAGTTTGTGCTTTGTGTAAAATTGGAAAGAATTATTGGATAATGTTGAAGTCCTCCTTGACTTCCCCAGGTTGGTTGATCTCAGGACAGCATATTCAGGTTCTCACAATGTTCAAAATAAAAGATATAAACTCACAATCGATCAGCAATAAGACATCTTTCGATATAAGAGTTTCACCCCTGCAGGAGTGGAGAGCCGAGATCGGGTCTGAGCTCTACTTCCGCATCAGGCTTGTTTTAT
>JAVLVB010001307.1:0-10113 GCA_032876305.1 Orestias chungarensis
ACATCCAGGAACCAGACACATCCAGGAACCAGACACATCCAGGAACCAGACACATCCAGGAACCAGACACACTTGTTCTGCACCCCATAGTGATCCTCCCTGTATCTTTCACAGACTCCAGAGACCAACTGCAAGCTTCAGTAGCCAAGAGAACCTCAAAATGACTCCAGTCAGGATAAAATACGTCTCTGATCCTAAAATCACATTTAACATTTTACTAAAATGTCAACAGACAAAAACGTGAAGTTACGTAGAAATTCTGGGTTTTCAAGATTACATATGAAAGTAGCAGGTTATTCAAACTAACCTTAAATTTAAATTATAAAAGATTATTAAACATTCATATTAGTACTTAGTTTTTAATAAACCTGTTCTTAAGTAAATAACCGAGTAAATGTAAGTAGTTACTGGCAGCTTCTCCGTAGAAAGCTGAGCAGGTGAATCAGTTTTGTGAGTTTTTCTGACCTCTGGACTCGCTGGACGTTTTGGGTCGTGTGAGCAGCCGGATCTGTTGGTCTGGGTAAAGTTTCATGGGACTAAAAACTTACCGGTTGGTTGTGTGATGAGTGTTGGGATGTTCTCCATGTCCAGCAGATCCCGGGTTAGAACCAGAACTCTGGACGACCAGCCTCTGGCTTATTTGGTTTTTTATTTTTATTTCTTTTCCATCATTTCCAGATTGATTCCAGTTTTAAATAAAAATAAAACTCTCCAACTTTTTGAAAATCATAAATAATCTAAGACGAAAGTTTATATTTGATTGGACACAAACTCTTTCTGTGTAACTCTACAAACATCAGCTTTTATTCTCCATGTTTGAAATGAATGAAGGAGATTTTGATCCGTCCGGTCAGACATCGTCCATCATGGCCAGCAGCTCGTCTCCTTTAGAGCCGCTGCGATCGTCCAGCTTCGCCTCCCCGTCTGTGAACTGGCCAGATATCCGGGCTAGCGCTGATGTGGTCTGTTGGTCCTGGATCAAACACAACCAGCTTCTAATAACGGCAGGATTCCTTCTGGATTCCTCCCTGAACTCTTAACGGACAGATTTAGCTTCCATTCATTTGACTTTGGGTATTTTTTATGGGATGTATGATGGTTCACATCCAGAACCGGCTCCTCAGTGCAGACTTAAATCTGATCTGAGGAGAACTGGAAGATTCACTGAGGGTCCATAATTTGGCCTCTCAGTCGCGGTTCCATTAAAACAACAATATCACAATAATAACACAAACAATACAGAAGGAAAAAGTGTTTTCTGTTGCTGCTTTGCTCCAGAAATGATCCAGAAAAAATGTCCTTTAAATCCAAACCTAGTCCTGAGGACAGGTCCAAGCTGACCTCTGACATCACAGAAGCAGTGAAGCAAGAGCTCAGGTGAGATGGGCGGAGCTTACCTGCACAGCCTGGATGTCGATGACTGGAAACGTGGCCTCCTGCTCTCCTGCTGAAGCTCCTCTGCTCAACGGGATCACACTTCCTGTCAGTGGGAACAACTCCGGCTCGATCCGCGTGATTCAAAGTAACGATAACAACGAAGAACTCACTCCTCCTCCTCCTCCTCCTCCGTCGGGAACAGGCCGATCCGGAACTGGCGCCCCTCTCCTGGGGGAACGCTGCCCATGAGCCGGGCCAGCAGGTCCAGCTCTTCCTTGGCCAGCAGCGGGTCGGGGCTCCTGTCAGGCTGGGGGTGGGAAGGGAGCCAGACGGTTACCCGCAGAACCGCAGCTAACAAGCAGAACCTTCCTCTATAAACTCGAGAGTAAAAGAATCCAATAATACGACAGTTCCGGTCATAAAGTCCTGCAACCGTAACATTCTCTGACCACAGGAGGGCGATAGCGGACATTCCTCTGCATGTACGTGTCAAAGGCAGCGAGAAGAAGAATATGTACGTAAAAGTGTGTAAGGGAGAATCACACAGGTCTCAGATCCTGATACCCAACATAATCCGAGAGGTTTATGATCTCCTGATGTTTTGGTGTTTACGCAGTTTTACGTAAATATTCTCGCTGGTACATGCAGAGGAATGTACGCTATCGCCCTCCTGTGGTCGCAGACTATGACGGGTCGCAGCCTTGGTTGTAACACCGGTCTGGACAGAAGATACCTGAACAGCGGCCGCCCTGGCCGTGCCGGTCGGCGCCGGACGCTCCGCCTGGTACCTTCAATCAATCAGAGACCAGAAACAGAACAGACACAGTCGGGGTCGCCCAGAGCCTGCCGCCACGCGCAGTATGCTACGAGCGTAAGGGAACGTACATGTTCCTGCCCAGCCGCACAACTCTGTCTCCGTTCAGGTCGAACGATCCTTCTCCAACCGGACCGCCGTAGAGAACTCCAGGAGAGAACTGGATCCGAGTCACTTCCCTGCCTCTGGGGTCAAACGTCCTGGAGAAACACAACAGATCAGGTGACAGAACTGAAACTTCCGCAATCTGGAAAAATCTGGCAGAGGTTCTCGTTCCTGGCTTTAACCTCCAGGAGGAACCCTGGGAGATGGCTTCTCTAACTGTTCTGCAAACACAGCTGCAGGTGTCTGGCAGCAGGGGGCGCCGTCAGCAGCAGTAGGTGGAGCCCACAGCATCACTACTCCAACTGCTTTATCTTAAACCTGCAGGTCCAACGATGGAGAAACTGGCTGAATCCAATCGGTTCTGAATGTTTCACTGGTTCCTTTCCACAGCAAGTGGAGAAACGAGGAGAACGGATGAGGTTTGAACAATGGTTCTGGTGACCTGGAAGGATAAGCTGCGAGGTCCAAACAGGACTGGGTTAGCTTCTAAATGTTAGCGCATTCAACGGTTCTCCTGCCGAGTCACACGTCGGCCTTTTACTAGGACACCAGATGAAATCCCAGGATTCCCGTACCTGATAAAGCCCGGAACCTCGACTCCGGACGGAACCGGATCCGAGGTCGGCAGGACGAAACGGCCGCTGGGATTCTGGATCTGATTCTTCAGGAAAAGTGAAACCTGCAGAGGAAAAAGGGTCGAGGAGTGAGGAGCTGA
Source organism: Orestias chungarensis (assembly GCA_032876305.1). Taxonomy (NCBI): domain Eukaryota; kingdom Metazoa; phylum Chordata; class Actinopteri; order Cyprinodontiformes; family Cyprinodontidae; genus Orestias; species Orestias chungarensis. Next base: position 3,012 of record JAVLVB010001307.1, read on the forward strand.
ACGCCGGGGATTCTGGGAGATGCGTCCATGAGCGGCGGACTCACCCGTGTGTGGACGTCTTGGACAAACACGAGCAGAGTTTGTCTGAGAAGCTGGATCTCTCCTTCGGATAATCTGGAGTAAACCTCCAGAGGGAGCAGCAAGGTTAGCGCAGCGACGGTCGGATTCTGGGAGCTAAAGAATCAGAACCGTCCGTGTACCTCCATGAGTTTCCTGTGGACCTGCTCCACCTGGTTCAGAACCAGCGGCGCGTGTCTGACAAACTCTCTGGCGGCGTCCATGTGATTGCAGGAGATCAGCAGCAGGTCTCTGGGCCGAGGACACAGGAGGACCTGGCGTTTGAAGGCCATGATCGTCAGCTCGTAAAGCTGCAGGTCCAAAACAACAAGTGTCCTCGGATCAGAACAAAACGTCTCAACGCCGGAACATCTGAGAACCACAGAACATCTGAGAACCACAGAACAGTTTCTGGCCTGAATGATTGGTGGAAAAAACCAACATGAGCTCTGTTAACTGTGTCTCTGCTGGAAGCTTTGCTGCCCTCTAGTGGCCAGAAACATAATTTCATTCAGTTTATTGAGCAAAACCTTTAATTATTGTTACTATTATTATTATTATTTTACAGAAAACAGAAAAAAATCAATGAGGCAGAACCAGAACCAGAACCTGAAGGATAATTTCAATCAAACTGAGTCACAAATCAATGAAATGGCCGTTCAGAGTAGGTCTGCAGGATGATGACTTAAATAATAATCACCATCATTTTGATCAATACTATAATTACAATTATTCATCACGATTATCTATCATGTCTGGGAAAACATATTTATATTGCACCAGCAATTACAATGTGGCAACGATGTTTTTGTAAAAAAAAATGAAACTTTAAATGAAAATAGGTGAAAAATTATGAAAAAAAAGTACCAATACTTTCAAATGTAAAAGCTCTGATTGATCATGTTATATCAGAGTGAAAATGATCAGAGCTTCACAGAAAAGACCAGAGTCTATCTGTAATGGTCGTCTGGGTTGGACATGGACATGTGAGTTAGCGTTAGCTTTAGCCTACATGCCTTCCTCCTGTTTATGCCTGTGATGTTTATGTGTGTGTGTGTGTGTGTGTGTGTGTGTATAGTGTAATTAGTTAGTTGTTATTCTGACACAACTCTGATTCTCTCAAATAAAACTTCCTGTTTATCGTCTCTGCTCTAAATCAGAAACTAGTCCAGACGATGGACGTGGAGCCGTTTCGAGGTACCAGCTCCTCACATGCAGCCTTCTCCAGTCCAATGATGCTCTCTCGTTAAAGCGTGTGCGCTTTCAGACGTGTTAGAGCGTTATTGTAGTTTTGTCACGATTACAACCCCATATTCACCCCCTGGTTGCTGAAAGGTGTGGGTGACTGCACGCTTGTTGATGACCTTCACTGTGTGTTCGCCCCCTGGTGGTCGGTTGAGGACGTGTGATTAGAGATGCAGGTGCAGCAGCAGAGCTCAGCATGTTTAACGTGAATATCGTTATCCATCAACTTCATTTAATTTATTCGTGATCACAATCAAAATACGGGCCGGGGTTCTGCCACGTACCTGGTCCATGCTGGCCGGGTTCAGCCTCACGATGGAGGCGTGGGCCAGCCGGGTCAGGACCGTCTTCACGGTCCGGTGAGAGTACAGGCACTGCGGCTTCAGGAGCTCGTCCATGAAGGATTTACCGAACATGGTCCCGACGACGTCGCTCAGAACTGAGATTCAGACAAAATAACAAAAGCAAAGGGAGCTTCTAGAAACACATTCACTCCCTCTGAGCGTCCAACATCTAAAACATCCAACAGTTAAATAACCAGACCCGCCAGAAAATCCTAAAAGATCAAGGATAGGGCGCAGAATATTTGGGGGTGCACATAATTCCTAAAAAGCTGCATATTCACCACATAAATAGCATCTAAGCGCAGAAATTGCACAATTATTATAATTCGCCTGATTTCACTGATACATTTTGGCATGCTAACACTTGCTTAAAGGATAAGCGTTAGCATGCTAACGGCTGCTTAAAGCATTAGAGTTAGCATGCTAACACTTGCTTAGACCATTAGAGTTAGCATGCTAACGCTTGCTTAAAGCATTAGAGTTAGCATGCTAACACTAGTTTAAAGGATAAGAGTTAGCATGCTAACGGCTGCTTAAAGCATTAGAGTTAGCATGCTAACACTTGCTTAAAGGATAAGAGTTCTAACAGTAGTTTAAAGTTGAGTCAAAGTAGTAGCAGGCAAAGCAAATGGACTGAAGTTCAGTAGTCTAAAGCGTTAAAGTTAGCATGCTAACACTTGCTTAGACCATTAGAGTTATCAGGCTAACGCTTGCTTAAAGGATAAGAGTTCTAACAGTAGCTTAAAGTTGAGTCAAAGTAGTAGCAGGCAAAGCAAATACGCTTTAACGCTTTAGACTACTGAAGTTCAGTAGTCTAAAGCGTTAAAGTAAGTATGCTAACACTTGCTTAGACCATTAGAGTTATCATGCTAACGCTTGCTTACAGCATTAGAGTTAGCATGCTAACACTAGTTTAAAGCTTTAGTTAGCATGCTAACACTAGTTTAAAGGATTATAGTTAGCATGCTAACGCTTGCTTAAAGCATTAGAGTTAGCATGCTAACACTAGTTTAAAGCTTTAGTTAGCATGCTAACACTAGCTTAAAGCGTTAAGAGTTAGCATGCTAACCCTAGTTTAAAGCTTTAGTTAGCATGCTAACACTAACTTAAAGGATTATAGTTAGCATGCTAACACTAGCTTAACGGATTACAGTTAGCATGCGAACACTAATTTAAAGGATTATAGTTAGCATGCTAACACTAGTTTAAAGGATTATAGTTAGCATGCTAACACTTGCTTAAAGCATTAGAGGTAGCATGCTAACACTAGTCTAAAGCGCTAGTTATCATGCTAACACTTACTTAAAGCATTAGAGTTAGCATGCTAACACTAGTTTTAAGCTTTATTTAGCATGCTTACACTAGCTTAAAGCGTTAAGAGTTAGCATGCTAACACTAGTCTAAAGCGCTAGTTATCATGCTAACACTTGCTTAAAGCATTAGAGTTAGCATGCTAACACTAGTTTTAAGCTTTATTTAGCATGCTAACACTAGCTTAAAGCGTTAAGAGTTAGCATGCTAACACTAGTCTAAAGCGCTAGTTATCATGCTAACACTTGCTTAAAGCATTAGAGTTAGCATGCTAACACTAGTTTTAAGCTTTATTTAGCATGCTAACACTAGCTTAAAGCGTTAAGAGTTAGCATGCTAACACTAGTTTAAAGCTTTAGTTAGCATTCTAACACTAATTTAAAGGATTATAGTTAGCATGCTAACACTAGTTTAAAGGATTACAGTTAGCATGTTAACACTAACTTAAAGGATTATAGTTAGCATGCTAACACTAGCCTAAAGCGTTATAGTTAGCATGTTAACACTAGCTTAAATGATTAGAGTTAGCATGCTAACACTAGCTTAAAGCGTTAGGGTTAGCATGCTAACACTAGCCTAAAGCGTTATAGTTAGCATGCTAACACTAGCTTAAATTATTAGAGTTAGCAAGCTAACATTAGCTTAAAGCGTTAGAGTTAGCATGCTAACACTAGCTTAAAGCGTAGTCTAACTAGTGAGCAAGTAAAGCAAATGGACTGAAGTAGATCCAGCGTCTTACTACAGGAGCTTTAAGTTAGTAACAACTGGCTTTGTTCTTAGATTCTGGATTTCAGAACTAAGCAATGTTCATATTTAGCTCATACTACGTTATAGATGACCTTAAATGGTCCAAGACTCTAAGTTAGCATAACGGGACTAAATAACTGGCTCAGCTATGCTGCTATGTTACGTTTGCTGTTTACTAGATGTGGGAGAAGCAGGTTTATTCTCCTACATTTGGAAACAATTATTCACAAGTTTTACACACTTTTCTGCATTTTCATAGCAGAAAACATAAAGAAATGCAGCAGAATTCACCAGAGATTCAAGGCTTTTTGACGCCGTTTTTCTGTGGGGGGGCTGTTGTTTTTAATGGTTGTTATTGATTTAATTATTGGAGTACCGAGAAAAATGCAGCTCTGACAATCCAAACGTTTCATCTGAAATCGCGATTTTCGGTTGACGATGAATCGCTCAGTCCTTACTTAATAATTCATTCTTAGTTCTTAATGTTGGGCTCCTGAAGCATTTTTTTTAAAGCACGAGCAGAAATTCTGGATCTATGTTTCTATGGCAGGCAGCAGCTACAGAGGACGATACCTCGTCTCCTGGCGTCTTCTGACCAAACGGCTGCAGCAGAGCCAAAGAGAAGAAGACAGAAGAAGAAGCTGAGCTGCTGCTCTAGCCCCGCCCACCACCCTCTGCCAGTTAGGCCCTACCTTTCCCTGATTGGTCCTCAGACGTGTCGGCTCGCAGACGTTGGTCTAGAACGTAAAGCATTTCTCCCCCCAGGTTGATGAAGACCAGAGGCAGAGTCCTGACGGACATGCTGCCCAGACTGAGACAGGGCGACCTCCTGAAGGGACGTTAGCGTCCGCGTTAGCGTCCACGTTAGCGTCAGAGCTGATCCAGCAGATTGTCACTAAGACGCGACAGGTGGTGGGAAAGAGGATCAGCAGAGAGAGACTCCAGCTTATTGGATGAAGAGACGTGGACGTTTAACCCCTCCCAGAGGCGGCGCCTGCAAACGTCCCCCATAAACAGACACGCTAAAAACACACGTTAAAAAGACCCTCTGTAGAGCTGAAAGGTCACAAGGTCAGCGTCTAAATGCTGCTTTAACTCAGGATTCACTCTGGGTTTATGTCAAAGGTCATGGACTCAGAGAAAGAATAAAAGAAAGCAGTCAGCACATTTGTAGCTGTTTTGTGTGTATGGACAGGGTTCCTGCCACCCTCCTCAAAGTTAGTGCCCGTTAAAGCGATACAGGAGACATTCAACTTTACTTTGCACGGAGCGTTATTAACTCTTCCGCGTTGCTCGATCTCAGAGATGCTGCGTTCACCGAAAGCATCTGGAGCATCAAGAGCATTTTACATGAAAAGTCCAGGTAACAGGAAGTCAGACTGGAGCAGACAGGAAGTGGGGACAGGAAGTGGGGACGCTTGACGCTCGTTCCAAGCGTCTGACCCTAAAAGGTGAACAAACTTGAAGCGTTTGGACGCGTTTTGGACGCTGCAGACGCGTTCTTGTTGTGAACGCAGCATCAGAGGAACATCTGACTCACTGGTTCTGATCCTGAACTTCCTGTTTCTGTTCTCTGGTTTTTGAGGCGTCAGCCGGCATCAGGGAATCGAACCGACACCCTCTTTCTGTGTCACTGTCTTTGTGTAGCGGTGAGGCTAACCTGGACATGGTGTTAGATAAACATGACCTTTGACCCCCTTTTTCTGGCCCCCGGGTGTCGCCTTTATAAACAGATCTAATGTTTTTCATTTTCATTTTAATTTATTTAATCTTTAATTTCAGGTTTTTTGGTTTGTTGACTGATTTTATTTGTAATTATTATTAGTTCATTGTTTCATTTTAAAGTTACTTACTAAATAGTTTTGATGAATTTTTGTTTATCGTTTCCAGTTCCTGCCGAACTCTGGAGAGATGGAACGTGATTGGCTGATTTAAATCCTGACACTCATCAAAAATCCTGAGTAATAAATGATCAATAATCTTAATTAATCATTTATTAATTAGGATTATTGAGACTAAATGACTGACAGACGCCAGCACGGCTGCTTATAAGCGTCAAAGGAGGGAAAATTCAAGATGGCGGCAGGATGTCGGTTAGGAGCCGATCAGAACCGACCTCTGGTACCGGCGGGTTTGGGCTCAGGGACCGGGATCGAGACCCAGCAGCCGCAGCCGTCCTCATTTCACTATCTGGACTTTATGGTTCCCTTTAGAACGTCCGTCCCTCCGTCCTCCTCTAGATTAGAACGGTGAAACATGCAAATGTCGGCTTATCTCCCAGGGCGGTTACGTTTGTGGGGGCGGCGCCGTTTCACTACGGACGCGTGTGCCAACGGGACAGCGAAGAACATCTGGGAGAGAACGTCCCGGACGAATCCTGACATCCTGACCCCCAGAGCCATGGAGACGGTCCTCTACCTCTGGCTTCTCTGGCTGTAAGTTCTCGGTTCTCATGTTGTTAAATCCTCCTGATCCGAGTCGAGCTCATGTGTTTCTGAAACGTTCCTCCGCTCAGACTGACGTCCAGCGCGACCGCGGCGGTCGGCTTCAGCGACCGCGCCGACCCGGATCTGTTCCACACGGACTGGATGAAGAACATCTCCGACCGGGTTCCCGTGTCGGCCATCGCGGTTCCGGGAACTCACGACAGCCTGGCGCTGACGGGGGGGCCGCTGGCCGTGTCTCAGGTTTGGACCCTAGAGAACCAGCTGAGGGCAGGAATCCGCTATCTGGACATCCACGCCGGGATCTGGCTGCCCAACGCCAAGAAGGTCGGCATCCGAGACTCCCGCTGGCTCTTCTCCCAGGGCGCTGCGCTGTCCGCCGTCTTCAGGAAGGTTCTCGACTTCCTGGACGTCCACCGCGGTGAGACGGTTCTGGTGAGAGTGACGCCACGGGGACTTTACAAGGACAAGGTGGTGAGGATGGTGAAGGAGCTGCTGCAGAAGTTCGAGGGACGGATCTGGAGGAAGATGTCGGTTCCAGAGCTGCGGCAGACGCGCGGGAAGATCGTTTTCCTGCAGAACTCCATGTTCCACGAGGGAACCGAGACCCACAGGTCCCACTTGTTTGAGTCCAACAAGCTGACAGACGTCCAGGGGAAGATCCGACACCTCAGGCGGCATCTCTGTGGACATTACGTCCTGCTGACAGAGGCCCCTGCCGGGGCCCTCAGGGGCCCCAAAACGCACGCGCGGAAAATCAACCAGCAGCTCAGCGACTGGGTGAGGAACCGGCGGCAGAACCCTGATGCCGGTTGTGTCGGCGTGGTCAGCATGGACTTCCCCAGCGCCGGCCTAGTCAGAGACATCATCCAGCTCGGGGTCTGCAGCTGTGGCCCCGGAGAACCAGGAGAACCAGGAGAACCAAGAGAACCCGGAGAACCAGGAGAACCAGGA
>JAVLVB010001308.1:2264-14223 GCA_032876305.1 Orestias chungarensis
CTCTTCCATATAGTTAACATCTTGCATCGTATTTCGGCAACCAATCAGAAAGAGAGAATAGGCGTTTAAGCCCTTAACATCATCTGTCCTTATTTGTGGCCATTTTAAAGCCTTTTCGATGTAAGCCATGGCTATTTTTAAATTATCACCATATTGCTTATGAAGCAGTTGTCTGGCTTCTCTGTAGCCTTTCTCTGGGATCATGTGTTCACAGCTTCTCACCAGATCTTGCGGCTCTCCATATGTATATTGCTCCAGAAAAAACAGTTTATCTTTCTCATTTTGTGTTTTATTGTCAATAGCATTGTCGAATGCTCTGAGAAAAGATCTATATGTGAGTGGATCACCTGAAAATACAGGAATGTCTCTCTTGGGCAGCAGTGACAGGCTTTGCTGCTTGACCAACATTTAAGTGATCAGGGTCTGATGATGCATCACTTCAAAAATTCTGTCACCTTTAGATGTGGGCTCGTGAGGACCTGTAGGTGGGGCTCCATCCGAGTGATGCTGTTGACACAAATATGCATGAGATGAATGTTTTGTGATACTAGCAGACACATCAGAAATCGGATGATCTTCCTTCTCTTCATCATTAGCTGTCATTGGAGCATGCAGTTGTACAGGATGGGATCTTGGAAGACTTGACAGAGGTTCTTCCAGCCTGTATTTAACATACTTATTCATTGCATCTCGGGGATCTTCATGATTCTGGAAAACTTTGAGCTTAGCGGTAGAGGCTGCTATTGCAGTTTCAATCTTTAGCTCCTCCAACTCAGCCTTTAACTTTGCTTCCTGCAGTTGTATCACCTTTTTCTTTTTTAGCAATTCAGCTTGTGCTAGAAGAGCTGCTCTTTTAGCATCCTCTTTCATGCGAGCAACTGAACTAGTGTTTGACAAAACTGAAGAACTTTCAGTGCTCGAACTCGATCTGCTCGTACCTCTTTGACGACGAAGATCAGCTATCACAGAAACACGGTCATGTGGGGTAACCTCCTCTTCATTTAAAACATGTCTTTTACGTTCTTGAATCCAACTTTCAGTCTCCTGCAAAAACTGTTTAATAGTAGCTGCCTTTGACTCATACCAGTTACACTGATCTGTGTTAGCTTCATCTTCAGGTAACATCTGTGCAACATTATTGTTTAGCAATACGTATTCTTCATGCACCTTGTAAAAACTTTGACATGTTTCTGATTCCACTTTATCCACATGCTCTTCATTATTTTTCATTTTGTCTATTTCCTTAATTTTAGCTGTAATCTCAGCCATTTTTGCTCTTCTTTGTCCAGTAAGCCTGTGGAGCTTCTCCTCAAGTGCCTTTTGTGTGTACTTTTGCTCCCTCTTGTGGTCACCCGCCTGCATTGCGTCTTTCAGACAAACTGTCATATGTCCAAAAAAGGCTTTTTATAAACCATAAACGTAAAAAAAAATCTTTTTAGCTCTAATATCTTCTTGACTTACAAACAACTTATGGAGTGTAAAGGGGAGCTCCCTCCGTTAGCATAGTTAGCTTCGCCATTAGCTTGTTAGCAGGTCAGCTACTCACGGCAATCCAAGTGTTGAGAATGGCTCTTAACATCTTGTCTTTAAAAAAATTCCTCTGCTTTGTTCCTTTCTTTCTTGAATGTCCTTTTATCCTCTTGGAGCCAGTTTTTGACTAATGATATGGCAACAGATCCAATATCTGTGTCATTCCTTAGACATTGGAAGTAAAAGACGCGTGCAAACCGTGAACTTAACAAAAATTCTTTATCTGTAAAAAATGCAAATACAAAAATGACGATAAATCAACTTTACAATCTCCTTTTCTTTTAAAAAAACAACAACACAGTTTACACGGTCAAAAACTGTATTGCGCCGTGTCTAGGTAATCCGTCCTGTCTAAGTTCTCTCTTAATAGTTTTTCTAATGCAATATATGAAAGCATTTCAAAATAAAACTAAATTTCACAATAAAAATGACCTGAACAAATATCAGTCTTCATAACTAAATATAATAAAATAAAAAACAAACCATCTTACAAATAACTTAAATATATCCTATTTATGGCTCTAACAACCACCAAGATCTACTGGGGAGGAACGTGAGTATAAAGCTCTTACCTGATCTTCATCAGGCTCACCTGCTCCCAGCAAGCCAATCACAGCCAGCCAGCTAAGGAGCAGAGTTCAACCTGATGGTTCAGGGTTTCAGCATCTATACTGGGTCGGGTCAAATCTTCGAGAAAAACCTTTGAGGTCTGGTGGGAGGTGTGCCTAATAAAGTGGCCGGTCAGAGCATAGCCAGTCCAGGTTCTTCAGAGCAGGTCCGGATTTTAGTCACAACCTGCAGTTCACCTGTCTGACCTGTAGAGGACGGGGCTGAGCGTGTCTGTGTGTTAACTGGGCGGAGACGGAGCGGGGGTTGTCACGGAAACACTTCATAGAAGGTAAACAACGCCCTCACCTGGTTTCCTACATTTTCCACAACTCTTTGCAGTTTAAGCCCCATGAGAAGAAGGTCAGAGTAACGGAACAACGACAACAGTTCCAGTCCAAAACAAACAAATAATCAACATGAGATACGTCCATGCTAGAAATCATGATAACGAGTCAGGATGTAAATAAGTAGACTGTACCTGCAGACAAACCGAATCGACCTCTGTTCCTCTGTTCTCAGTTCTGTGTTCCTCTGTCCTCTGTTCTGTGTTCCTCTTTTCTCTGTTCCTCTGTTCCTATGTTCCTCTGTTCTATGTTCCTGCGTTCTCTATTCTTGTGTTCTAGGTCTGCGCGGGTCTCTGTCCAGGCTGCAGCTCGGCTACGTGGACGTCGCGTTCGCCAACAGAAGCGACGTTAGCGTTCCCATGGAGGGTCAGAGCCGCGCCCACTTACGACAGGTTCCCCTGGGTTCCACAGAGCCTCACCTTGTTCTGGTTCCCTTCCATAGATCGTGCGGGCAGTGAGCTTTGTGATCGACCGAGGTCTAGCCATGTACTGGGGAACGTCGCGGTGGAACGTGGTGGAGATCATGGTAGAACCTGAAGCTGTTGAAGAAATTTACCTGGACGCACTTGAGTGTCACCTCTGTGTTCTCCTCTCTGTTCTCCTGTGATCTCCTCTGTATTCTCCTATTTATTCTCCTCTGTGTTCCTTTTTGTCCTCCTGTGTTCTCCTCTTTGTTCCCCTGTGTTCTCCTGTTTTCCCCTCTATGTTATCCTCTGTGTTCCCCTTTTTATTCTCCTCTGTTTTCTCCTGTGTTCTCTTCTCTGTTCCTCTATGTTATCCTCTGTGTTCTCCTGTATTACTCTGTGTTCCCCTTTTTATTCTCCTCTGTGTTCTCCTATTAATTCTTCTCTGTTTTCTCCCGTGTTCTCCTTTCTGTCCCTCTGTATTGTCCTGTGTTTTCTTCTCTGTTCCTCTGTGTTCTCCTGTGTCTTCTCCTTTGTGTTCCTCTGTGTTCTCCTGTGTACTCCTCTATGTTATCCTCTGTGTTCCTCTGGGTTCCCCTTTTTATTCTTCTCTGTGTTCCTCTGTTATCTCCTGTGTTCTCTTCTCTGTTCTCACGTGCTCTTCTCTATGTTCTCCTGTGTTCTAGGAGGCATACTCTGTGGCCCGGCAATTCAACCTGGTTCCCCCGGTGTGTGAGCAGACAGAGTACCACTACTTCCAAAGGGACAAGGTGGAACTGCAGCTGCCTGAGCTCTACCACAAGATTGGTACGAACCCAGAACGGGTCAGAACCACCAGAACAGATGTTTGTAGTTTGCTAAAACCAAAGATTGGTTGAGAACCAGCCTCTGGTTCATCCTGGGTTCCTCTCAGAGTAATGATGATCGGTTGTTGGGTGTTCTTGGGGACAGTTGAGGGACAGACTGAGGTCATGAGGGACAGTTCTGGTTCTGACTAAGTCTATGTTTGTCTCAGGGGTCGGCGCTGTGACCTGGTCTATTCTACCCAGCAGTGTTCTGACAAAGAACTATAATAATGCCAACCCTGAGACATCCAGGACCGCCATGTCGGTAATGCTGCATCCTGGATGGGAGGAGACTCCACCTGTTTTTGTCTCCTCAGATCCGTTCTCTGTTTTCTCAGAGCTACCCGTGGCTGACAGAACGTCTCCACAGTGAGGATTTGAACCAGCAGCTCTGTGGGATCAGGGAGCTCCACCTGCTGGCCAACAGGCTGAACTGCACCGCGGTCCAGCTGGCGACAGGCAGACAGAGGGACGGAGTTCTGGTTCTGTCTTAAGGGGACTACAGCTTGACTACACCTAACCCACTCTTTACCTGAGTAGAGCCACGCCCACTCTACAACTGAGTGGAGCCACGCCCACTCTGATAAATAATTTTCCTCCAACTGAACGAGTGAGACGAGTTTTGTATTTCCCAGCCTGGTGTCTTCGCGGTGAGGCCGTCAGCTCGGTTCTGATGGACGTGTCCAACACGGAGCAGCTTCTCGAGAACCTGGGTTCCCTCAGGGTAACAGAACCAGCAGCTCAGAACCGGAGCATAACTACTGGTCGGTCACAGGATGTGACGTCACCACCGGTCAGCTGGTCTGCTCCCAGTAACTCCCACTAGCTCCCAGGAACTCCCAATAATTTCAGAAACTCCAAGTAACTTCCACCAGCTCCCAATAGCTCCCAGTAACTCCAGTAACTCCACTAACTCCGCCCTCATCCTTTTCCAGGTCCTGACCCGGCTGACTCCGCCCCTCATTGCTGAGATGGACGCGTTGCTCGGCAACCAAGAAGCTGCAAGAAGGAGGGAAGGAGCTGAGAGGACAAGGAGGCTAGGAGACAAGGAGTCAAGGAAGCTTGGAGAAAAGAAGGCTACAAGTAAAGGAGACTAGGAGACAAGGAAGCTACGAGACAAGGTGGTTAGAAAGCTAGGAGGGTAGGAGACAAGGCGGCAGGAGACAAGGAGGCTAGGAGACAAGGAGGCTAGAAGACAATGAGGTTAGGAGACAAGGAGGCTAGGAGACAATGAGGTTAGGAGACAAGGAGGCTAGGGGACAAGGAGGCTAGAAGACATCCAGAAATAGAAACCTTTATTTATAGCTGAACAGAGAGTAAAGTTTTCACACCCATCATCAGCTGGATAGCTCAAGTGGTATGTTGACTGACATCCAATTGGAAGGTCAGGGGTTCAAATCCAGCCCACGGCAAAAATACACCACAGCATCCAGTGTGGGTCCTTAGGTAAGACCCTTTGCACTACTGCCTACCTGGCGCCACAAATGGCTGCCTCAGTGTAATTATACCAAAACAAATTCCTAGTATGTCCTGTATGTACCTGGCCAATAAAGCTGATTTAATCTTTTAATCTTTAATCATATTTATACTGGTCTAGCTTCTATGTTTATAGATCTAGGAGCTCAAAAATTTAATGGTTTAATATAGAAGTTCCTCACATCCCAAAGATCCACTGCTCTGTTTGGACCGACTAGAACATTTTTCCCAGTTATCAGAACCTAACAGCAGATGCTCTGAATACTTTAGACTTGTGTTCTTCTAAAAGAACCTCAGTTTGTTTATGTTGTTGGACCAGATGTGACCCAGGAGACAGAACAAGGAGGAACAGAACCTACAAAACCTGAACAGAACATACAGCAGTTCTGATCCGGTCCTGTTATTTAATGAATTTCTATTGGTTAGTGCTGTTGCTAGGTTGATTTCCCTCTAATCCGGACCTTCAAACAGTAAAGTTGAGAAATGTGTTTACTGTAAGTTCTGGTTCTGGTTCATCACAGATCCGCCAGCCGACTGGAAACAGTAGGAGGTTCTGGAGTTGCTTCAGAACTCCTCCCACCATGGAGAGCCGTCCAAGCGGAGCTGGTTCTGGTACTGGTCCAAAGATCAGGCCAACGTTTCCAGAACTCTGGCTTGCGGGTCGGTCCATTGTTCTGATCCTGTCTGTCTGAACAGAACCTCTGGCCCAGAGTCTGAGAAAGACATGAGGGTCCAGAACTGCTGTGACCCGGTCTGGTTGGGTACTGAGTTGGCTAGTAGAAACAGAACCGGTTCAGTCAAATTCTAGTTCTAGTAAAATTTCAGTTTCAGACTGAAACAGAATGTTCTGGTTCATTGTTTTTGTCTAGTTCTGATGAAACCCAAACCCACTTCTGACCCACAAACCCCAGTCTGAGTAAACCAGGCGATTCTGATCCAACTGACTGGTTCTGACAAAGAGTGGACCCAGTTGCCAGGTTCTGAGGCACCCACGGTTCTGATGGTTCTGGTACTGATCGGACCGACAGGCAGAACCACAAAAACAATCAGAACCTGCTGCAGAGTCTTCAGACAGTTCTAAGCTCCTCTAAGCTCTACCAGAACCCAAACGGGTCGTCCTTTCTGTTCTTTGCGACGGCGAAAACGCTCCCTGTGAAACGTGAACAGAAATAAATGAAGCTCTCACCCAGAAGGAGGTTCTGTGTTATTCCAGGAATGTTCTGATGAAATCGCTTCCTGTGGTTCACCCGACCAGAACCACAAGGACCAAAACCGGGCCTGGACCATAAATCAGCCTGTTGTTAACGTGGTGGGCAGGTCGGCTGTGGGAGGGGGGCAGAACCAGAGGGTCACATGACCGCCACTCACATGCAGCCAGACGAACAATAAAAGACCAGAAACAGCAGAACTGGCAGCCTGCTCAGAACCAGCAGACCCGCTCAGGACCGGCAGACCTGCTCAGAACCAGCAGATCCGCTCAGGACCGGCAGACCCGCTCAGAACCAGCAGACCCGCTCAGAACCAGCAGACCCGCTCAGAGCCAGAACCGTCACCAAGCTTCAGCACTGAGCTGCTACTGCCAGATCAGACCAGGATGTGGATGTTATTGCTCCTCCTCAGCCAACTGGACCAGAACCAGGCCGCCTCTGTAAGAACGGATCTAATGATGGATTTTATCAGAACGGAGTCGGATCAGTGACCCGTGTTTGTTTTTGAACAGCTGCCGAGTCGACAGGGAGACCTTCTGATGGTTCTGCAGCAGCAGTTGGCCCAGACTGCCGTAAGTCTTCAACAGGGTTTTAAAAGGGAGGTTCTATGGTACCGAGTCGGGTCGCTCTACTTGGAACCGGAAAAGTCAAACTGGAACACAAATCCCTCGAAATAATGACCCGGGTAGGTACCAACCAGACCTGAGACTGACCGGAACCAAGAACTATTGGACTCTAGAACCTCCAGTCACTCTAAGGTCTAGATTCTGGTTCTCTCAAGAACCGTTCGGACTTACAACCATAGCACTGGTCAGACTTAGAACCAAAGAACCAGTCATATTAAGAACCAAGAACCGGTCAGACTTAAAAACCAAAGAACAATTCAGACTTAGGACCAATAAACCGGTCAGTCTTAGAACCAAAGAACCGACCAAACTTAGAACCAAAAAAACGGTCAGACTTAGACCCAAAGAACCGTTCAGACTTAGGACCAATAAACCGGTCAGTCTTAGAACCAAAGAACCGGTCGAACTTAGAACCAAAGAACCGGTCAGACTTAGAACCAAAGAACCGGTCTGATTTAGCACCAAAGAACTGTTAGGACTTAGAACCAAAGAATCGTTCAGTCTTAGAACCAAAGAACCGGTCTGATTTAGAACCAAAGAACCAGTCAGACTTAGAACCAAAGAACCGGTCATACTTAGAACAAAGAACCGGTCAGACTTAAGAACCAAAGAACTGTTCAGACTTAGAACCATAGAACCGGTCAGTCTTAGAACAAAGAACCGGTCAGACTTAAGAACCAAAGAACCGTTCAGACTTAGAACCATAGAACCGGTCAGTCTTAGAACCAAAGAACCGGTCTGATTTAGCACCAAAGAACTGTTAGGACTTAGAACCAAAGAATCGTTCAGTCTTAGAACCAAAGAACCGGTCTGATTTAGAACCAAAGAACCAGTCAGACTTAGAACCAAAGAACCGGTCATACTTAGAACAAAGAACCGGTCAGACTTAAGAACCAAAGAACCGTTCAGACTTAGAACCATAGAACCGGTCAGTCTTAGAACCAAAGAACCGGTCAGTCTTAGAACCAAAGGACCGTTTAGATTTAAAACCAAAGAACCGGTCAGACTTACAACCAAAGACCCTGTCAGACTTCGAACCAAAGAACCGGTCAAATTTAAAACCAAAGAACCGGCCAGTCTTAGAACAAAGAACCGGTCAGTCTTAAGAACCAAATAACTGGTCAGTCTTAAGAACCAAAGAACCGGTCATACTTAGAACACAGAACCGGTCAGACTTATAACCATAGAACCGGTCAGACTTAGAACCAAAAAACCGGTCAGTCGTAGAACCAAAGAACCGGTTAGATTTAAAACCAAAGAACCGGTCAGACTTAGAACCAAAGAACCGGTCAGTCTTAAGAACCAAAGAACCAGTCAGACTTAGAACCAAAGAACCGGTCATACTTAGAGCAAAGAACCGGTCAGACTTAAGAACCAAAGAACAGTTCAGATTTAGAACCATAGAACCCTTCAGACTTAGAAACAAAGAACCGGTCAGTCTTAGAACCAAAGAACCGGTTGGATTTAAAACCAAAGAACCTGTCAGACTTCGTACCGAAGAACCGGTCAAATTTAAAACCAAAGAACCGGTCAGTCTTAAGAACCAAAGAACCAGTCAGACTTAGAACCAAAAAAAACGGTCATACTAACAACAAAGAACCGGTCAGACTTAAGAACCAAAGAACCGTTCAGACTTAGAACCATAGAACCAGTCTACTTGAAACCAAAGAACCGGTCAGTCTTAGAACCAAAGAACCGGTCATACTTAGAACCAAGAAACGGTCAGACTTAAGAACTAAAGAACCGTTCTGACTTAGAACCATAGAACCGGTCAGTCTTAGAACCAAACAACCTGTCTGACTTAGAACTAAAGAACCTGTCAGTCTTGGAACCAAAGAAACAGTCAGTCTTAAGAACCAAAGAAACGGTCAATCTTAAGAACCAAGGGACCTGTCAGACTTAGGACCAAAGAAATGATAAGACTTAGAACCAAAGAACCGGTCAGATTTAAAACCAAAGAACCAGTCAGTATTAGTACCAAACAACCCGTCAGTCTTAGAACCAAACAACCTATCTGAATTAGACCTAAAGAACCTGTCAGTCTTAGTACCAAAGAAACAGTCAGTCTTAAGAACCAAAGAAATGGTCAATCTTTAGAACCAAAGAACCGGTCAGACTTAGAACCAAATGACCGGTCAGATTTAAAACCAAAGAACCGGTCAGTCTTAGAACCAAAGAACCTGTCTGACTTAGAACCAAAGAACCTGTCAGTCTTAGAACCAAAGAACCTTTCATACTTAGAACCAAAGAACCGGTCGATCTTAGAACCAAAGAAACGATCATACTTAGAACAAAGAACCGGTCAGTCTTAAGAACGAAATAACTGGTCAGTCTTAAGAACAAAAGAACTGTTCATACTTAAAACCAAAGAACAGATAAGACTTAGAACCAAAGAACCAGTCAGATTTAAATCCAAAGAATTGGTCGGTCTTAGTGCCAAACAACAAGTCAGACTTAGAACCAAAGAACCGGTCAGACCCTTGAACCAAAGAACCGATCAGACTTAGAACAAAAGAACCAGTCATACTTTAAACCAAAGAACCGGGCAGTCTTAGAACCAATCAGACGTAGAACCAAAGAACTGGTCATACATGGAACCAAAGAACCTGTCATACTTAGAACCAAAGAACCGGTAAATCATAGAACAAAAGAACTGATCAGACTTCGAACAAAGAACCGGTCAGTCTTAAGAATCAAAGAACCAGTCAGTCTTAAGAACCAAAGAACTGGTCATACTTAGAACCAAAGAACCGGTCAGACTAGGGCCCAAGAACTGGTCAGTTATAGAACCAAAGGATCAATCAGACTTTGAACCGGTCAAACTTAGAACCAAAGTACCGGTCAGTCTTAAGAATCAAAGAACCAGTCAGTCTTAAGAACCAAAGAACTGGTCATACTTAGAACCAAAGAACCAGTCAGACTTAGAACCAAAGAACCAGTCAGTCATAGAACCAAAGGATCAATCAGACTTTGAACCGGTCAAACTTAGAACCAAAGAACTGGTCAGTCTGAAGAACCAAAGAACCACTCAGACTTAGAACCAAAGAACCGGTCTCTCCAAGGTCCAGTTGTTCTACGCTCTCTTTGATTCCAGTGATTCCTCTGTACTCCTCACTTGTTCCACAGATGACGGGTCCAAAACCGATCTCTGGGTCTCTAGTGACTGTAAGTTTCTGTGGACTTCAGGGTTCTGACCAGGGAGCGTCAGCAGGTTCCACTCAGAGTCAGAGAACAGAACCAGACCAGCAGAGAACCGTTTGGGTCCAGAGGTTGTGACAAGTGGCCATGTTAATGCTGTTCCGTGTCTGCAGGTCACTGCCTCTCCTGTTGTCCCTCAGAAGAAGACGTCCTCCTCGTCTTCCTCCTCGTCCTCGTCTTCATCAGAGTCCTCAGAGTCCACTCAGAGGTCCATGGTAAGAACCCAGAACCAGAACCTCAGCCCGGTTCTAGTTTAGATCAAATCAGGGCTCTGCTCTGAGGATCACTATGGAATTACGTTACCCATGATGCTCAGCAGCAGCTAGAGAAGGTCAGAACTGGACCAGAACCTGGTTCTGGATGAGAAGGTTGAGGAAAGTAAAACGTGACGATGCTGCAAATAGAAACAAATAGAATAGAAGTTATTTAGAGAACAACATTAAAAACGAACCAACTGACAAAATTAATAAATATCTTAACGTTAAATGATGAAAAATGAAGGGATATGTAACCGTATCACTAATAGCAACAATTATCTTACTAATGATCAACAAAAGATAAAATCTAAAATAATAATTCAGAGAATCAAAGATTTACGACAGCGGAGACGTTTCACTCACAGCAGTAAATGTCCACTTATTTCACAGACGTTTCAACTGTTGAAGAGCCGACAGCAGCAGGAGAACACGGTGACACACACACATATACATATATAACTGACCTTTGACCCTAAACCCGATCATTACCAGAACATTATCCACACTCAGAGCTTTAACTTTAAAAACAAAGCCGGTCAGACTGATGCCGAACAGAAACCTGGGTAATAATTTTTATAGATTTATAGATCAATAGTTTTATTGACTAGACATTACAGAACGAGCCAGTAAAAGATCTATGAACTTCATGGTGTCGATGTGGACTTATAACTTAGAGAAAAACATAAATATAAGATTAAAATCTCCTTAAAAACTTAGATGGAATTAGTTCCTTTTAGATAAACAAGGGTCAGAGGTCGTCTGAAACACAGACTGATGTAAGAGTCCCAGTAAAACATTACTAGTATGATAAGAGCTAACATTTAATCAGAATCAGAATCAGGCTTTATTGGCCAAGTATGCTCACACATACAAGGAATTTGTTTTTGGTTACACAGATGCTTGCAGTGCACGAAAAATACAGTAAAGGCACGAAAAATACAGTAAAGAAACATTTGTAACATTTAGCATGTGTAATTTATATATTTTTAAAAAAGTGCAGTTTTGTGCAGTATAAAAACTATAGAGTTGTAAAAATATATAAATAAATTGTTCATGAGAATAATGGAAGTTGGAAAAAAGCTTCTCTGTAGCTGGTTGTACGGGTCTTCATGTGGCTGAAGCGTCGGCCTGATGGAAGGCACCGAAACAGGTGACGGCCAGGGTGAGACGGGTCGGTGATGATTTTCTCTGCACGCTTCCTGGTTCTGGAGGCATGCAGGTCCAGCAGTGAGGGCAGCTTTACACCGATGGTCCTCTCTGCATACTTGATAATGCGCTGCAGTCTCTTGGTGTCGTGTTTTGTGATAGCACTGCCCCACACTGTGATGGATGTGGTGATGATGGACTCTATGATGGCTGTGTAGAACTGCACCATCAGCTCTTGGGCTAGGTTGAACTTCCTCAGCTGGTACAGAAAGTACATCCTCTGTTGAGCCCTCTTGATGATGGAGTTGATGTTGCT
>JAVLVB010001312.1:8341-19501 GCA_032876305.1 Orestias chungarensis
CCGCTACTTCCGCCACTCGCTGCCGCTGTACTTCCGCCACTCATTGGCGCCTGTACTCCATCATTCACCACCGCAGCAGAATCATCATTGGACCTTTCCCCTTCCCTTGTCACTTCCCCGTTACAATAAAATATCATTTATCCTATCTTCTGAGTGTCTCTGCATATGTGGGTCAAGAATCTAAAAGCCAGTATGACAAGAGGTTCCTTCTCTTAGCAACTGAACACACAGGTTCCTTCTTTTAGCAATAGAACACACAGGTTCCTTCTCATAGAAACAAAACAGATTGTTTCCTTTTATTAACACAACCCACAGGTTACTTCTCTTAGCGGCAAAGCCCATAGGTTCCTTCTCTTAGCAACAGAACACACAGGTTCCTTCTCTTATTAAGAGAACAATCAGGTTCCTTTTCTTGGCAACAGAACACACAGATTAATTCTCTTAGCAACAGAACACACAGGTTCTTTCTGATTGCAAAAGAACCTACAGGTTCCGTCTCTTAGCAACTGAACACACAGGTTCCTTCTCTTAGCAACAGAACACACATGTTCCTTCTCTTATTAACAGAACAATCAGATTCCTTTATTTAGCAAAAGAACCCACATGTTCCTTCTTTAAGCAACAAATCCCACAGGTTTCTTCACAAAGAAACTGAACCCACAGGTTACTTCTCTTAGCGGCAAAGCCCATAGGTTCCTTCTCTTAGCAACAGAACACACAGGTTCCTTCTCTTATTAAGAGAACAATCAGGTTCCTTTTCGTGGCAACAGAACACACAGATTAATTCTCTTAGCAACAGAACACACAGGTTCTTTCTGATTGCAACAGAACCTACAGGTTCCGTCTCTTAGCAACCGAACACACAGGTTCCTTCTCTTAGCAACAGAACACACAGGTTCCTTCTTTTAGCAGCAAACCCCACAGGTTCCTTCACTAAGAAACTGAACACATTGATTCCTTGTCTTAGCAACAGAACCCATAGGTTCCTTCTCTTTGCAACAAACCCCATATGTTCCGTCTCTTAGCAACAGGACCCACAGGTTGTTTCTCTTAACAACTTAACCCAAAGGTTCCTTCTCTTTACAACAAAATACACACGTTACTTCTCTTATTAACAGAACATATAGGTTCCTTCTCTTTACAACAGAATACACACGTTCCTTCTCTTAGCAACAAATCCCACAGGTTCATTCTCTTGGCAACAGAACACACTGGTTCCTTTTCTAAGCAACTTAACCCAAAGGTTCCTTCTCTTTACACCAGAATACACACGTCCCTTCTCTTATTAACAGAACACATAGGTTCCTTCTCTTAGCAACACATCCAACAAGTTCCTTCTCTTAGCAACAAAACACACAGGTTGCTTCTCTACTTAAGAGAACAATGAGGTTGTTTGTCTTGTTTGTCTTCCTTCTCATAGCAACAGAACACACTGGTTCCTTCTGTTTGCAACAGAATTCACAGGTTCCTTCCATAAACAATAACACATTGTTTCCTTCTCTTAGCAACATGACCCACAGGTTCCTTCTCTTAGCAACTTAACTAAAAGGTTCTTTCTCTTTACAACAGAATACACACATTCCTTCTGTTATTCACGGAACACATAGGTTCCTTCTCTTAGCAGCAAAGTCCATAGGTTCCTTCTCTTAGCAACACATCAAACAAGTTCCTTCTCTTAGCAACATAAAACACAGGTTCCTTCTCTTCTTAAGAGAACAATAAGGTTGTTATTCTTGTTAACAGAACACACCGGTTCCTTCTGTTTGCAACAGAACACACTGTTTCATTCTCTTAGCAACAGAACACACAGGTTCCTTCTCTTATTAAGAGAAAAATCAGGTTCCTTCTCTTGGCAACAGAACACACAGGTTCATTCTCATAGCAACAGAACAAACAGGTTCCTTCTCTTATTAAGAGAACAATCAGGTTCCATCTCTTGGCAACAGAACACACAGGTTCATTCTTTTAGCAACAGAACACAGAGGTTCCTTCTCTTAATAAGAGAACAATTAGGTTGTTTTTCTTGGCAACAGGACACACAGGTTCATTCTCATAGCAACAGAACAAACAGATTCTTTCTGATTGCAACAGAACCTACAGGTTCCGTCTCTTAGCAACTGAATACACAGGTTCCTTCTCTTAGCAGCAGAACACACTTATTCCTTCTCTGAGCACCAGAACAGATTATTTCTCTCTCTTAGCAACATAACACACTGGTTCAATCTATTAGCAAAAGAACACACAGGTTCTTTCTCTTAGAAACAGAACAGATTGTTTCCTTGTCTTAGCAACAGAACCCACAGGTTACTTCTCTTAGCAGCAAAGTCCATAGGTTCCTTCTCTTAGCAACACATCAAACAAGTTCCTTCTCTTAGCAACATAAAACACAGGTTCCTTCTCCTCTTAAGAGAACAATTACGTTCTTTGTCTTGGCAACAGAACCCAGAGGTTCCGTCTTTTAGTAACTGAACACACGGGTTCCTTCTTTTACGAAAGAACACATGTTCCTTCTCTTAGAAACTGAACAGATTTTTTCCTTCTTTTAGTAAAATAACCCACAGGTTACTTTATCTTAGCAGCAAAGTCCATAGGTTCCTTCTCTTAGCAACAGAACACACAGGTTCCTTTTCTTAGCAACAGAACACAATGATTCCTTGTCTTAGCAACAGAACCCACATGTTCCTTCTCTTTGCAACAAACCCCACATGTTATGTCTCTTAGCAACAGAACACATTGTTTCCTTCTCTTTGCAACAGAACATACACGTTACTTCTCTTATTAACAGAACACATTGGTTCCTTCTCTAAGGTACACATCCAACAAGTTCCTTCTCTTAGCAACATAACACACTGGTCAGATCTTTTAGCAACAGAACACACAGGTTCCTTCTCTTAATAAGAGAACAATCAGGTTCTTTGTCTTGGCAACAGAACGCAGAGGTTCCTTCTCTTAGCAACTGAACACACAGGTTCCTTCTTTTAGCAAAAGAACACACAGGTTACTTCTCTTAGAAAAGGAATAGATTGCTTCCTTCGCTTAGTAACATAACACACAGGTTCCTTCTTTTAGCAAAAGAACAAACAGGTTCCTTCTCCTAGAAACAGAACAGATTGTTTTCTTCTCTTTTATTAACATAACCCACAGCCTACTTCTCTTAGCGGCAAAGCCCATAGGTTCCTTCCCTTAGCAACAGAACACACAGGTTCCTTCTCTTATTAACAGAACAATCAGATTCCTTTATTTAGCAAAAGAACCCACAGGTTCCTTCTTTTAGCAACAAACCCCACAGGTTTCTTCACATAGAAACTGAACACACAGGTTCCTTTTCTTAGCATAAGAACACATTAATTTCTTGTCTTAGAGACAGAACCCACAGGTTCCTTTTCTTATTAAGAGAATAATCAGGTTCCTTGTCTTGGCAACAGAACACAGAGATTCATTCTCTTAGCAACAGAACACACAGGTTCTTTCTGATTGCAACAGAACCTACAGGTTCCGTCTCTTAGCAACTGAACACACAGGTTCCTTCTTTTAGCAAAAGAACACACAGGTTCATTCTGTTTGAAACAGAACAGATTGTTTCCTTCTCTTAGCAACATAACCCACAATTTCCTTTTCTTACTAAGAGAACAATCAGGTTCCTTGTCTTGGTAACAGATCACACAGGTTCATTCTCTTAGCAACAGAACACACAGGTTCCTTGTCTTAGTAACAGAACCCACGTGTTCCTTCTCTTTGCCAAAAACCCCACATGTTCCGTCTCTCAGCAACAGAACACATTATTTCCTTCTCTTTGCAGGAGAACATATACGTTCCTTCTCTTATTAACAGAACACATAGGTTCCTTCTCTAAGAAACACATCTAACAAGTTCCTTCTCATAGCAACATAACACACTGGTTCAATCTCTTAGCAACAGAACACACAGGTTCCTTCTCTTAATAAGAGAACAATTAGGTTCTTTGTCTTGGCAACAGAACCCAGAAGTTCCATGTCTTAGTAACTGAACACACGGGTTCCTTCTTTTACGAAAGAACACATATGTTCCTACTCTTAGAAACTGAACAGATAGGTTCCTTCTCTTAGCAACAGAACACACAGGTTCCTTCTCTTAGCAACAGAACACAATGATTCCTTGTCTTAGCAACAGAACCCACAGGTTCCTTCTCTTTGCAACAAACCCCACATGTTGTGTCTCTTAGCAACAGAACACATTGTTTCCTTCTCTTTGCAACAGAACATATACGTTCCTTCTCTTATTAACAGAACAATCAGGTTCCTTGTCCTGGCAATAGAACACACAGTTTCCTTCTCTTAGCAACAGAACACACAGGTTCCTTCTCTTATTAAGAGAAAAATCAGGTTCCTTCTCTTGGCAAGAGAACACACAGGTTCATTCTCTTAGCAACAGAACACACAGGTTCCTTCTCTTATTAAGAGAACAATCAGGTTCCTTGTCTTGGCAATAGAACACACAGGTTCCTTCTCTTAGCAACAGAACACACAGGTTCCTTCTCTTATTAAGAGAACAATCAGGTTCCTTGTCTTGGCAACAGAACACACAGATTCATTCTCTTAGCAAGAGAACACACAGGTTCTTTCTGATTGCAACAGAACCTGCAGGTTCCGTCTCTTAGCAACTGAACACACAGGCTCATTCTCTTAGCAACAGAACACATTGATTCCTTGTCTTAGCAACATAACCCACAGGTTACTTCTCTTAGCGGCAAAGCCCACAGGTTCCTTCTCTTATTAAGAGAAGAATCAGGTTCCTTGTCTTGGCAATAGAACACACAAGTTCATTCTCTTAGCAACAGAACACACAGGTTCCTTGTCTTAGCAACAGAACCTACAGGTTCCTTCTCTTTGCAACAAACCCCACATGTTCCGTCTCTTAGCAACAGAACATATTGTTTCCTTCTCTTTGCAACAGAACATATACGTTCCTTCTCTTATTAACAGAACACATAGGTTCCTTCTCTAAGCAACACATCTAACAAGTTCCTTCTCTTAGCAACATAACACACTGGTTCAATCTCTTAGCAACAGAAAACACAGGCTCCTTCTCTTAGCAACAAAACCCACAGGTTATTTCTCTTAGCAACAGAACCTACAGGTTACTTCTCTTAGCAACAGAACCCACAGGTTCATTCTTTCAGCAAAAGAACACACAGGATCCTTCTTTAGCAACAAACCCCACAGGTTCCTTCTCTTTGCAACAAACCCCACATGTTCCGTCTTTTAGCAGCAAAACACATAGATTCCTTCTCTAAGCAACATAATACACTGGTTCAATCTCTTAGCAACAGAACACACGGGTTCTTTCTCTTAGCAACAGAACCTACAGGTTACTTCTCTTAGCAACGGAACACACAGGTTCCTTATCTTAGCAACAGAACACACAGGTTCCTTCTCTTAGCAACAAAACACATTCTTTCATTCTCTTAGGAAAAGAACCCACAGGTTCCTTCTTTTAGCGACAAACCCCACAGGTTCCTTCACTAAGAAACGAAACACACAGGTTCCTTGTCTTAGCAAAAGAACACACAGGTTAAATCTCTTAGCAACATAATACACTGGTTCAATCTCTTAGCAACAGAACACACAGGCTCCTTCTCTTAGCAACAAACCCCACAGGTTCAATCTCTTAGCAACAGAACCCACTGTCTCCTTTTCTTAGCAACAGAACACATTGGTTCCTTTTTTAAGCAAAAAAACCCACAGGTTCCTTCTGTAAGCAAAATAACACATTGTTTCCTTCTCTTAGCAACTTAACCCAAAGGTTCCCTCTCTTTACAACAGAATACACACGTTACTTCTCTTATTAACAGAACACATAGGTTCCTTCTTTTAGCAACACATCCAACAAGTTAATCTCTTTAGAAACAAAACACACAGGTTGCTTCTCTACTTAAGAGAACAATCAGGTTGTTTGTCTTGGCAACAGAACACACAGATTCATTCTCATAGCAACAGAACACACCGGTTCCTTCTGTTTGCAACAGAACACACAGTTTCCTTCTCTTACCAACAGAACACACAGGTTCCTTCTCTTATTAAGAGAACAATCAGGTTCCTTGTCTTGGCAACAGAACACACAGATTCATTCTCTTAGCAAGAGAACACACAGGTTCTTTCTGATTGCAACAGAACCTACAGGTTCCGTCTCTTAGCAACTGAACACACAGGTTCCTTAACTTAGCAACAGAACACACAGGTTCCTTCTCTAATTAAGAGAACAATCAGATTCCTTCATTTAGCAAAAGAACCCACAAGTTTCTTCTTTTAGCAACAAACCCCACAGGTTCCTTCACTAAGAAACTGAATTCACAGGTTCCTTCTCTTATTAAGAGAACAATCAGGTTCCTTATCTTAGCAATAGAACCCACAGGTTCCTTCTCTTTGCAACAAAACACATTGTTTCCTTCTCTTTGCAACGGTACATATACTTTACTTCTCTTATTAACAGAACACATAGGTTCCTTCTCTAGGCAACACATCCAACAAGTTCCTTCTCTTAGCAACATAACACACTGGTTCAATCTCTTAGCAACAGAACCCACAGGATCCTTCTCTTAGCAACAGAACACACAGGTTCTTTCCCTTAGCAACAGAACACACGGGTTCTTTCTTTTATTAAAAGAACACATAGGTTCCTTCTCTTAGCAACACAACCAAATATTTCCTTCTCTTAGCAACATAACACACAGGTTCCTTCTCTTACCAACTGAACACACAGGTTCCTTCTCTTAGCAACAGAA
Organism: Orestias chungarensis; assembly: GCA_032876305.1. Taxonomy (NCBI): domain Eukaryota; kingdom Metazoa; phylum Chordata; class Actinopteri; order Cyprinodontiformes; family Cyprinodontidae; genus Orestias; species Orestias chungarensis. Next base: position 15,102 of record JAVLVB010001312.1, read on the forward strand.
AAGATTGTTTCCTTCTTTTACCAACATAACCCACATGTTCCTTCTCTTAGCAACAGAAAACACATGTTCCTTCTCTTATTAAGAGAAAAATCAGGTTCCTTGTCATGGCAACAGAACAAACAGGTTCCTTCTGCTTGCAACAGAACCCACAGGATCCCTCTCTTAGCAACATAACAAATAGGTTCCTTCTATTGTTAAGAGAACAATCGGGTTCTTTGTCTTTACAACAGAACAAACTTATTCCTTCTCTTAGCAACAGAACCCACAAGTTCCTTCTTTTAGCAACAAACTCCACAGGTTCCTTCACTAAGATATTGAACACACAGGTTCCTTCTCGTAGCAATAGAACACATTGTTTCGTTGTCTTTTCAACAGAACCAACAATTTCCGTCTCTTAGCAACAGAATACACAAGTTAATTATCTTTGCAACAGAACACATCAGTTCCTTCTGTTTGCAACAGAACCCACAGGTTCCTTCTCTTAGCAACTGAACACAGAGGTTTCTTCTCTTAGCAAAATAACACACAGGTTCCTTCTCTTAGCAACAGAAAAGATTGTTTCCTTCTCTTAACAACATAACCCACATGTTCCTTCTCTTAGCAACAGAAAACACATGTTCCTTCTCTTATTAAGAGAAAAATCAGGTTCCTTGTCTTGGCAACAGAACAAACAGGTTCCTTCTGCTTGCAACAGAACCAACAGGATCCCTCTCTTAGCAACTGAACACACAGGTTCCTTCTCTGAGAAACAGAAAAGATTGTTTCCTTCTTTTAGCAGCACAACCCACGGGTTACTTCTCTTAGAAACAGAACCCACAGGTTCCTTCCTTTAGCAAAAGAACCCACATGTTCCTTCATTTAGCAACAAACCTCACAGGTTCCGTCACTAAGGAACTGAACATACAGGTTCCTTCTCTTAGCAACAAACCCAACATGTTCCTTCACTAAGCAGCAGAACAAACAGGTTCCTTATCTTATTAAGAGAACAATCAGGTTCCTTGTCTTTTCAACAGAACCAACAATTTCCGTCTCTTAGAAACAGAATACACAGGATAATTCTCTTTGGAACAGAACACACCGGTTCCTTCTGTTTGCAACAGAACACACTGGTTCCTACTCTTTGCAACAAACCCCACAGATTCCTTCACTAAGAAACTGAACACACAGGTTCCTTCTCTTAGCAACAGAACACATTGATTCCTTGTCTTAGCAACAGAACCCACAGGTTCTTTCTCTTTGCAACAAATCCCACATGTTCCGTCTCTTATCAACAGAAAACATTGTTTCCTTCTCTTTGCAACAGAACATATACATTCCTTCTCTTATTAACAGAACACATAAGTTCCTTCTCTTAGCAACATAACACACTGGTTCAATCATTTAGCAACAGAACACACAGGTTCCTTCTCTTAATAAGAGAACAATTAGGTTCTTTGTCTTGGCAACAGAACCCATAGGTTCCTTCTCTTAGCAACTGAACACACAGGTTCTTTGTTTTAGGAAAAGAACACACAGGTTCCTTTTCTTAGCAACCGAACAGATTTTTTCCTTCTCTTAGCAAAATAACCCACAGGTTCCTTCTCTTAGCAGCAAAGCCCACAGGTTCCTTATCTGAGGAACAAAACCCACCGGTTCCTTCTGTTTGCAACAGAACACACTGGTGCCATGTCTTTGCAACAAACCCCACAGATTCCTTCACTAAGAAACTGAACACACAGGTTCCTTTTCTTAGTAACAGAACACACTGGTTCCTTCTCTTAGGAAAAGAACCCAAAGGTTCCTTGTCTTAGCAATATAACCCACAGGTTCCTTTTGTTACTAAGATAACAATCAGGTTCCTTGTCTTGGCAACAGAACACAGAGGTTCATTCTCTTAGCAACAGAACAGATTGTTTCCTTCTCTTAGCAACATAACCCACAGGTTCCTTCTCTTAGCAGCAATCCCCACAGGTTCCTTCTCTTAGCAACAGAACACACACGTTCCTTCCGTTATTAAGAGAACAATCAGGTTCCTTGTCTTAGCAACAGAACACACTGAATCCTTCTGTTTGCTACAGAACCCAGAGGATCCTTCTCTTAACAACTGAACAGACAGTTTCCTTCTCTTAGCAACATAACCCACAGGTTAAATCTCTTAGCAACAGAACACACTGGCTCCTTTTCTTAGATACAGAACACACCGGTTCCTTCTCTTTGCAACAGAACCCACATGTTCCTTCTCTTAGCAACAGAACAGATTGTTTTCTTCTCTTTGCAACAGAACATATACATTCCTTCTCTTATTAACAGAACACATAAGTTCCTTCTCTTAGCAACATAACACACAGGTTCCTTCTCTTAATAAGAGAACAATTAGGTTCTTTGTCTTGGCAACAGAACCCATAGGTTCCTTCTCTTAGCAACTGAACACACAGGTTCTTTCTTTTGGGAAAAGAACACAAAGGTTCCTTCTCTTAGCAACAGAAAATATTTTTTCCTTCTCTTAGCAAAATAACCCACAGGTTCCATGTCTTTGCAACAAACCCCACAGATTGCTTCACTAAGAAACAGAACACACAGGTTCCTTTTCTTAGTAACAGAACACACTGGTTCCTTCTCTTAGGAACAGAACTCAAAGGTTCCTTGTCTTAGCAATATAACCCACAGGTTCCTTTTGTTACTAAGATAACAATCAGGTTCCTTGTCTTGGCAACAGAACACAGAGGTTCATTCTCTTAGCAACAGAACAGATTGTTTCCTTCTCTTAGCAACATAACCCACAGGTTCCTTCTCTTAGCAGCAATACCCACAGGTTCCTTCTCTTAGCAACAGAACACACACGTTCCTTCCGTTATTAAGAGAACAATCAGGTTCCTTCTCTAAGCAACAGAACAGATCGTTTCCTTCTCTTATCAACATAACCCACACGTTCCTTCTATTAGCTACGGTACGCACAGGTTCTTTCCCTTAGCAACAGAACACACAGGTTCCTTCTCTTGGCAACGGAACATATTATTTACTTCTCTTAGCAAAATAACCCACAGGTTCCTTCTTTTAGGAACAAACCCCACAGGTTCCTTCACTAAGAAACTGAACACACAGGTTCCTTGTCTTAGCAACAAAACTCATTGTTTCCTTATCTTTGCAACAAACCCCACAGGTTCAGTCTTTTAGCAACAGAACACATTGTTTCCTTCTCTTAGCAATAAACCCCACAGGTTCCTACACTAAGCGACTGAACACACTGGCTCCTTTCTTAGCAACGGAACACACTGGTTCCTTCTCTTAGCAACAGAACACACTTGTCCCTTCTCTTAGCAACAGAACAGATTGTGTCCTTCTCTTAGCAACATAACCGACAGGTTCCTTCTTTTAGCAAGAGAACACACAGGTTCCTTCTCTTATTAAGATAACTAGCAGGTTCCTTGTCTTGGCAACAGAACACACAGGTTAATTCTCTTAGCAACTGAACACACAGGTTCCTTCTGATTGCAGCAGAACCTATGGGTTCCGTCTCTTAGCAATTGAACACACAGGTTCCTTCTCTTAGCAACACAACACAGAGGTTCCTTCTCTAAGCAACTGAACAGACACTTTCATTTTGTAAGCAACTGAACACACACTTTCCTTCTCTAAGCAACTGAACACACACTTTCCTTCTTTAAGCAACAAAACACATTGTTTCCTTCTCTTGGCGGAAAGAGATGGCGGAGAACAAGATGGCGGCGCACAGTAGTGCAGCGGCTTCTTACGCTCCTAGTGAACACCCCGAGTTACGTAGTTTTTACGTCGGTTCCGAGCCCAAACTTATGCGCCTTATGCGTATGAGTTATGGACGGACTGAACTTTGTAGGTTTAAGGACAGTTTGATCTGCAAAAACCTAGACAATAACATCAGAGCAAAGCTGGGCAGACTACAGCTCCTCCGGACTTCGGCGTGGGGGAGCAGAGCGCTGCAAACAAATGGCCGGCGGAGGCGATGCAAGCGGCGGCAGAAGAGGGGGAAGCGCGGCAGAGTGCTAGCCAGGCTAAAGGCTAATGCTAACCGACCCCCGATTCCGTCACTTTTCCTGTCCAACGTCCACTCTCTGGACAACAAGCTGGACCTGTTGCGGCTGAGGATCAGTGCTTGTGAGGACATGAAGAACTGTGCGGTGATCTGTCTCACAGAAACCTGGCTGAACGACACCATGCCGGACTCAGCCTTCCAGCTCGCCGGCCAGCAGCTCTTCCGGGCGGACCGCAACCAGCTCTCCGGGAAAGCCCGCGGGGGCGGACTATGCGTCTATATCAACCAAGGTTGGTGCACAAACTGCGTGTTGGAACACAGACACTGCTCAGAGGCGACAGAACAGCTGACTGTGAAGTGCAGACCTCACTATCTGCCTCGGGAGTTTTCTGCTGTGTTCGTTGTTGCTGTT
>JAVLVB010001314.1:0-43344 GCA_032876305.1 Orestias chungarensis
TCTAGACATGCCTGTAATCTACCAAACTGACTGGATTCATCGGGATTTATAGATAAATACAGTTGTGTATCATCAGCATAACAGTGGAAATTAACACCATGCTGTCTGATGATTTTACCAATAGGGAGCATGTATATAGTAAATAGAATTGGGCCAAGTACAGAACCCTGTGGTACTCCACAAGTAACCTTACAATGGGTTCAAATCAAAGTTTCTCTTACATGGACATTTGCTGTCTTTAGCTGCTTTATTGGAATTTCTCCGATGTGACTCTGTAAGCTTGCAGCTGGCACAAAATACAGGAAAATCCCATTAGATTATATATTGTGCTCCTGTTTTGTTCATTTCATGCTTTATTTCAAGACTCTTGCTTTTTTAAAGGGACTAGTGTGTCTAAGACGAAGTCGTAGGACATCAGGGGGAAGTTTAGCATAAGCGCTCCTCAGCTGACACACAGAGGTCACATCAGGGAACCAAAAATATGAAATATATGTGATGTGTTTCAGACAAAAGGACTTCTGTGAAAAGATTTTGACACCGTGCTGCTGATTGCTTCTTCACAGATTTAGGTGTTATGTCGTTTTTGCCCCTCACTAAAATGTGTGTGACTAGAGGACACAAATAGACACTGCTGTGGGAGGCATGATGTGAAAGATATTACATTTTAAATTAAAATGGGATAAAGTGCATAAACAAGAAAGAGAACATATAAAAAACGAAGGACCAAAACTAAAAGAGACCACAACAGCCCATCTAAGCCATATAGGACTCAGATGGGTTTAAGAGCAGTTTGGTGCCTGCAGACGTTTCATAAGAGACTGACCAATCAGAGCAAAGCAAAGCCAGTCAAAGACTACTCAGTTATCAATAATCTCTAATCATGTCTAAATGAAAACTTTTTTTTGTTCATTAAATGTTATTTACTAATAAGTTGAGTTTCTACTGTGTGTGAACTGGTTTAAATTCTTCTGTTACTGTTTGTCTTGGGTTGGTTAGATACTTTGTTGTTGTGAATTTTCCCTTTCTGATCATCTCTGTGTCTATCAGTCACCTTCACTGAGTTTCTCTGGTTACATTCTGCTGATTTGTCTCCCCTGGTTCTCAAGACACTCATCAACCGTCCCACCAGTCAAAGGCTGTCAGGTCCTCCACCTCCTCAGCAGACCCTCTATTTCCTCAATGTTTCCCTCTTGCTGTTCTCTTCTAGACGCTCTATTTCTATTTCTTTCTTCTCTTATGCCAATCCCTTGGATTTTGTAAATCTTTCCTTGAAAGAAGTTCCATCAACGCGAAGCGTCTGTTTATCATGTCCGTCTGTACGCAGCTCTAACTCCACTACCAGTCCAGTCTTAGGATTAAAGATTGGCGGCTGACACCTTGGCTGCTACTGGGCAATTACGACTGGAACTGTTTCAAAGTGTAAGAAGAGAAACCAAATCACTCCTTTAGACTCATTCCTTCACTTTTTAAATGTTCATCTGAGTCAGACATGACATACGGTGACTGTTTGAAACCTTAAGATTTCAGATAAGCTTAAAAATTGAAATGTGAAACAAGTAGATGTTTTCTTCTTTATTTGCTTGACGCAAATACAACCGTAAGTAGGTAATTAAAGAACATGTTTAAGTGACTTTGTTCCATGTAAATAAGCCAAATGGGAAGTGTGATCAAAAATTTAAGCCAATCAAATTATAATTTTAGATGGGAAAAAAAATGTTAAGCCATCCTGACATCATCATGTAGGCTCATGTCAGAACATGAGCCATGTTGAAAAAACATACTGATATTAATTAGTGCGTGAATGTTGGGGGTGACACGATGCATGCAGCAGGCAGCTCTGACTCTCTAACCTGCTTCTCTCACATCATCCACCATCATCTCACAAGAAATAATTACAGCGATTAGAAGAAGTGAGTGGACAGCAGCTGCGATTAGCATATAGTCCAGGCCAAATACTAATGGATTTGGTGCGTTTCTGTGTGTGTGGCCTGCCATTGTCACACTCCTGCATGCTCCCTCTCGCAGGCTGAGGAAGAAAATCCAATTAGTCACCATGCATGCTCTCAAGTGGAAGTGAGAAATTGAGAAGCTCAGACAAAAGCACAGACACAGAGCAGACTGGAATAATAATGTGTATTGTTGGAGGAGCTGCAGGACATGTTCCTAACAACTACCTTCACAATGATCACATTTACATGTCCATAATAATCGCTTTAATGTCAGTTAAGCCAAAGTAAGGACTAACTAACTCATAAAAAGAATTACCTGCACTTCTTCTCATGAATTCACTTTGATTTTACTGTGAACTATAGTTGTTTTTTTTCTGTCAGTTCTTCTTAACATGAAGATGTCCATTCAGTGGTAAACAGAAAAAGCATCACTTTAAATATTGAACAAATTCTTAAAGAAAATTTATTGATGCACGTTTGCCTTTTTTAATTCTCTTATTTTTGGGAAATATTAATGAAATCTTTCACAAAGGCTCATCCAGATTTAAGCATTTAAACTTTAATTTCCTCCTACATAGTTTTACAAACTAAAGTATGTAAGAAAAGTATCTAGAGTTAAAATTATTCCTACAGATTCAGAAATATCTGCTAGAACCAGTTTATTTATCCATTTATTGAAATGAAGGAATATTAAATAAACGCCGTATGTGGAATGTAAATTTTATCTGTGGGAGCTTTGAATGTGTTACTGACGCTGGCTCAGCGGGAGAGGAAGGTCTGCAAACGCCAACGCTGTTACCTTAAAGGGCCAGGTTTGGGGGTTTTTTCAGGTGGGGTATGTGCGGTGCTCAGTCACAAGGTAGAAAAATGAGACGCTACTGAACAAAGGACTGATATCTGATGAGGAGGTTAAGCTAATACGTACTCGGAGCATTTATGCTAGAGCACAGTTTCCACCAATAACAGCAGCTCACAGTAAGAGTATATTTTTTTAAATATTCTCTGCATGAGGACCAAAAATAACCTTCATGTTGTTGATATAGTTGTAGTTCTCGCTGGTTGATTCTTCTGTTTTTCCAAGCAGGTCTTTTTTCTTCAAATCAAATCAATATGAAATTCAAAATTACTTTTTGATGACAAAAATTAGATTTTGTTGTAACTTCTATTGTTTACGTTTATTCAAAGAGCCTGCGGGCAGGAAGGATGTCCTGTAGCTGTCTGTACTACAGTCAATCTGAAGTGAGCCCTGACTGTGTTGTATCAGGATGATGTCCATAACTAACTTCATTTCTTGATAAATCTTTGATTCAGAACAGAACCAGCTTTCTTCATCAGGTTGCCTTTTTAGGTGCCTGGTTCTGGGTCTGCTGCCCCAACAGATGTTGGTAAAACAGATTACACTTTCAACAACAAGCCCATAACAAATCCGTACCATTTGGTTGGAATCCTTGAATAAACCCTGCATAATGCAGTTTATACAGATCCACTTTATCCTTCTGTCTGAGCTAAAGGTTGCTGTCACTGATATCTCTGATATCAGCTATCAGAAAATTGGAGCTGCCTTCATTTGCTTGATTCTAACAGTGTAGAAGGCAGACGGTAGAGGATGCAAACAAGCAGTAAAGACAGAAACTGGATCTAAACTCAAACTGGTTGTTCAATGGCTGATTAAAGGTTTTTGTTTTTTCCCTTTTTTGATCTTGTGCCTGACTGAAGGAGACAAAAAAAAGTTAGGAAGGCGATCAGAGGGTTCTTCTCTGACCTGGAAGGCTTTCTTGTGCTTAGTACCAAGATGGGATGTTGAAGAAAAGAATGGATTCTCCAAGCGAACAGTAAACTGGGATTAAACTCCTTTTGCTGAGGTTAAAAATCTCAACTTCCTGGGAAGATTAAGAGGCTGGAGGTCTTTATTAAAAATCCTATTGCTATATTTATGATGGGGATACAGGTCTTCAATCTTTGCATTAGAGCATCAAACAATCCACATTGAAGAAACCAAAGTCTTTTTTTTTTCTATAATAAGGAACAATTTCATCTTGACTGTTAAAAATGTTTGTAGATTCAAATCCTGGCTGGGCGTCTGTCCTCTTATAGTGTTTTCCACCTCCTACAAATAGTAAACAAAAGGTCAGTCAGTGCTTACAGGCCTGCTGGGATCTTTGTTTCATGTGGTCTTTCATGAAGACATTCGTGGCTAATAGTGCGGTGTAAGGAACGGCATTTTAACTAAAACAAACGTTTGTCTTGCTGAATGTGAGGCACTTCACCCAAAATGGAAACACCATCATGTGTAACTGGAACTTGAATTCATGATAAACGTGATCGAATCAGAAAAATCTCCATCAGGGTGAAGCTTCCAGGTAAGCAATCATCAATGTTTAAATCTGCTTTTGCAGGATCCACATGCATTTGGTGAGAGGCAGCATACACCATGGACAGACTGTCTGTCCATCACAGGCCTCACACAGGACAAACAGCCATGGATGCACACACATGCATACTTAAGGGCAACTTAGGGGAAAACAGTTACCATGAAAGTGATTGGACTGTGGTACCCCTTTTCCACCAAGAGCCGGATCACGGCTGGTTCCAAGTGCAAACTCTTTATTTTTCCACACACTGGTGCTGGCTGGAAAACTCCGTGATTACGTCGCTCCATGCGTATGCGTACGTCACCATTAACCAGTAGATTTAGCGCCAAATCTAACCGCCACTCGACCACCACAACACATTTGAAGCCTGTTAATAATTTGCTCACCACTGCGCTCAGAGCCTCCTGCAGCCATCTCTATCTGGATGTATTGGAACACCAGTTTGGTCCTTGAAGCCCCCTCAAGTTTTTTTGCACTTCGGTGTAGGAGCACACTGACTTCGGGGATGGAGCGGTGGGAGGTGCAATTATCCCTGAACGTAATAGGGGGAGAATCTACAGATACCTGGTTCGATTTTTTGAATGACTGTCGTGGGAAATGACAGCCGTAGGTGATTGGTTGAGAAGAATGTAGGTCACATGTCTCATGTTTATTAATTAGAACCAACCAGGAACATGACTTTTGTGGCCAATAACAAGTTTATAAGCACAAAATGAGCATTATTGAATGATCACGTGTAGAGCAAATATGAACAAAGAAGAATTGTTATTCATTCTAGTTTGATGTTTTATTGATTTTTATGTCTTTCATTTACCTTCCAGATTCTTAATTGCTGCCCCAAGTTTAGGGTCTGGGCTTTCCAAATAGTCCCGGTCAGCAGATTCGGCAGGCAGTGATCATCAGACGGCGCTCGTGGCTCTTGACACCACCCGTTATCAACTGTTGTTATTTTCTCACCTGAATAAGCTATTAAATGGTTGTTGTGATCCTTCTCTCACATGTAACTGCACAGAATATGAAGAGCAATCAATACAGTATAACTAATGTAATCAAACCCCAACGTGTGCAAACAATTTCTTTAAATGTCACCTTTTCATCCTGAAAATATGTGAATAACTTTAGTAAATCTTTGTTTTACATCTGCTTACATGAAGGTTTTATACTGCACTCTGCATTTCTGTGTGTGAAACAACCATAAAGACACAAAATAACACAAATTCCTTCCTGTAGCTCTTCACACTTTATTTCCCTGTCACCACAACACAAAGGATCATTATTTACACAAGAACTACTATAGACAAATGTTCAACTTAAATAAAAAGTTAATATCAAAGATAAAAGGTATAAAATCTAATCTATACGTAAATAACTACTAGAAAATAAAATAGTGCAGGGATGTGTGTTTTTAAGTGTCTTTAAGTGCGTCCACAACACAGGTGAAATGTTGATAACTGTCATACACTCTCTGATCCAGTCCTCTGGATTTGGACCACATCTTAATGGGACAGAAAGTCTTTTTTATTTGTATTTTTTATGCCCCTTAGTTGAATTTTGCAGATTTGCACACGGGCAATCTCTACACCCTGGACAGTTTTTCTCCCACTTCTGTCAGGTCCTGCCGGTACTTCCTCTTGTACTGAGTGGCCCTGGACCAGCTGGGGCCGGGCTGGGTGTGAGGAGTTCCAGGCTGAGGCCACAGCGGCTGTGATAGAGAAGGGCGGCCTGTGGAGGGGGAAACTTGGATGAGGGGCAAGGTGTTCTGGCTGTGTAGAGGTCCAGGCTAAGGCTGAGGGCGCTGGTGCATCTGGGTTGATGACACGAATAGCTGGGGTTGCCATCTAAATGGAAGTTTAAAGTGAATCAAAACAGAAATTATGGACACACTCCCTATCTATCTATCTATCTATCTATCTATCTATCTATCTATCTATCTATCTGTCTATCTGTCTATCTATCTATCTATCTATCTATTAATTACATTCATACATATTATCTATATATACATGCATAGTATATAAGACACTGAGAGAACCCAAAAAACATTACACAAACTTTTCAGTCCTTCTTAATAGAAATTAGTTGAACTCAGTCCTCCAGAGTGAGAAAGAAAAAAATAACAAAAAACTTTGTCATAATTAATGAAAACATGACAGTTCTTTGACTAAACATTATTCTTTTAAATTACTTTGAGCGTCGCAGTTTTAACTAAATCACACACTTGATCACATCGTAGAAACATGTATGTTATTCTGTATGCACACAGTAATTGGATACAAAAACATTTTGTACTATTTGTGTTATTACTGACAGGAAAAAAAACGTTTTTAAGTAATGACTGACAGAAACAAGACGGCTCTATTAGGCATTGGCAGGGGCTACCGTCAGATCGCGACAAATTATTTGTAAAAACGCGTATCTCTCATACATTCACCAGATTAAGCATTGACATTTAAAAAACATAGCGAAATAATGTACTTACTGCGTGTTGGAGCCGCTTTGATTAGTATTCCACAGTTTACGGTAAGTGAAGGGGGCGGTTCTGATTGGCGTAAAGTCTCTAAGATAATGGTGGAGGCGATCCGATTGGTAGTCTGCGTTCAAAAGTCTACAGTGGCGAGCGAGCGCCGCCCTGATTGGCCAGTCTACAGTCTATGTTGGAACGTAGACTTTTGCACTACCGTAGACTAGATGTCTGCGAGCTGTAAGTTTGTCTCCTCCGCTGACCACTGCTGCTTTGTATTCGGGTCCATTTTGTTTGTTTTGTCGCACAAGAAACTCCAGTGTTGTTTAAAAACTGCCACTTTTTGACTATTTACCAGCTATTAGTTGTTCCATAGCCCTGTCCCCAGTCACTGAAATCATCACCTCAAACTGTTTTTTCCTCTGATCCCACAAAGAGTTGGGGCCAGCACCAGCTTGTAACCAGTTTGGTCAGTGGAAACACAAAGAACCGGTGCTAACTCTGGCTCGAGCACCGAACCAGCACTGGAACCAGTTTGGTGGAAAAGGGGCTTCGGAGGAAGCTGTAGCCGGACAGAGGCTAAGCCAGGATTTTAATGTAGGAACATTTTCAACAATCAAGCTGAAATTGTTCCTTATCCATCCATAGTCCTCTGCTTATCTGGGATCAGCCTGAGCAGGGAGACTCAGGCTTCCCTCTCCCAGCCACTTGCGCCAGCTCATCCGGGGGAATCCCGAGGCATTTCAAGGCCAGCCGAGAAAAATAGTCCCTCCATTGTGTCCTGGTTCTTCCTCTGGGCCTCCTCCCGGTGGGACGTGCCCGGAACTTCTCACCAGGGAGGCGTCCTGACCAGATGCCCGAACCACATCAACTGGCTCCTCTCGATGTGGAGAAGTAGCGTCTCGACTCTCTCTCCCGGATGGCCAAGCTCCTCACCCTATCTCTAAGGGAGAGCCCAGACACCCTGGGGAGGAAACCCATTTCAGCCGCTTGTTCCTTATCATAGAAAAAAATGTTGATGCTCTATTTCAAAGTTTAAATAGTCACATTTTGTTGAATTGGGTCGTCTTTTGAGTATGTTTGCGTCCTCTGAAACTTCCTCTTGCAGAAGTCATCTCATGGTAATTGGGCTGCTGTCAGCATTAGTCAGGACCTGAATCATTTCAAGCAATTGCTGTTTTTTCAATGACAGCCTCACCATTTTCCTGCTCAGCGCAAGGGACACATTCTGGGTCCTACTGTTCGCCTGTGTTGTCTCACAATCTTCAGTCTTTTGAGAACTGTTACACAGCAATGTTGGTGCATCTGTCCCCAAGAGTGGGCACTACAAAATGCTTTGCTCAACAGCTTTCTTTCCTTTGTCATTAAGAAATTCATGACAATTTTAGTCTCACACAGAAAAGAAAAAATCCAAAAGCACAATTCTAAAGTTTTAGGACATTTCTATCGATATAACATCAACTTTTGGTTTGATTGCAGTTTTCAAGCGCTCTGTTAGGGATTCTCTTGATCCTAATTTTCTTTTTGTATTTTGAAGCTTGGACGCGTAGGAGTGTATTGGCATTGGAACCATCTTTCTAATGGGAAACAGTTGGTAAGGAGTACACGTTTCCTAGTCCAACACTTGCTAAATGTTTAGATTTTTAAAGTGCTCCTTATCCCTCACAGACAGGCCAAGTTTACTGAATTAGATTATTTTGTAGTGGGCACATTCTAACTGTCAAAGATTTCAGCTCTTGGTAAAAACAGAAGGAAAGGCTGGTAACGTGCATTTACAGAAGCGTTGTGCTTTACAGACTCCCAGTTTCAACAAGTGGGTGATTATTCTGAAAAAAAGGCAAATACTGTTACAGAGAGTTTACATCAACTTATCTTGAACATGAGAGTCTTTGAATATTAGGCCTTTTTACTGATTTAGCAGAGAATTTCTTTGTCAAGAGCAAAAGGTTTACACAAGGCTTTTCTCTAATCCAGAGACGGTCAAACTTTTACAGTCAGTTTAGATACAGACAATCACCCAAATCTTTTAATAAGCTGAGCTTAAGATTTTAGGTTCCCTGGTATATTCTTTCCACCCTTGTGAAAGAAAGGATTAAATTAATCATTAAATTAAATTATTATTACATTCATACCCATGAGGAGGGTGTGAACCTTCTGACCTCAGCTGTGGGAAACTGGTCACTGATGAGGAGTTTAATTGATGAGGAGTGGGAATTATTTTAATAAAAAAGAAGTTTAAAAAAATCACCAGTAACAACTAAGTAGTCTAGTACCACTTCTGTTTTTTATTTTGTATTGTCAGCCAGATCCTTACTCTGAATTTATAGATCAGCTCTAAGATTTTTTTATCTGAACTAGTGTTAAACACTGATAAAATCATTATAGTGGGAGATTTTAAGGTTCATGTTGACACCAAAAATGACAGCCTAAATGTAGTATTAACTGCCATTTTAGACTCATTTGGCTTCACTCAAAAAATCCAAACACCTACCCACTCTCTTGTTCACACTTTAGACCTTGTGCTGACTTATGGCATTGAGTGTGAAAAAGTTATAGTCCTAGTTTCAAATCTAAGCTTAAAACCTTCCTTGTGATAAAGTTTATAGTTAGGAAGAGGTAGAGAAGACAGCCTAATCCGGTTGGGGAGGAACTCAGTCTTGACAGACTTTTCTCCTTTAATCTACCTTCTTCATGTCTCACTCTATAGGGTTAGGTTATCTAAGTTTTTTTGTTTAGTTATGCTGCTATAGGGTTAGACTGCTGGAGGACAATCTGACCACTTCTCTCTCTGCTACAGTCATTTTCAGAGCTCATCATAGCACAGAGACAGCTCTCCTTAAAGTCACAAATGATATTCTCATTGCCTCAGACATCCTCATAGAAAGCCTTGAACACTCTGTGGGGATCAAGGGAACAGCACAAGTCTGGTTTAAATCCTATTTGTCTGATAGAGCCCAGTTTGTTCATCTAAATGACAAATTTTCTCCGCATTTTAAGGTTACTTGTGGAGTACCACAGGGTTCTGTACTTGGCCCAATTCAATTTACTGTATACATGCTCCCTATTTGTAAAATAATCAGACAGAATGGTGTTAATTTCCACTGTTATGCTGATGATACACAGCTGTATTTATCTATAAATCCTGATGAATCCAGTCAGTTTTGTAGATTACAGGCATGTCAACATAACATAAAAATGTGGATGACTTTAAACGTTCTGCTCTTGAACTCTGAAAAGACAGAAGTTCTTATCTTTGGACCAGAACCTCTAAAAATTAATTACTTAGTGAGCCACTTGACCTGGATAGCATCAGGTTGGTGTCTGGTAACAATATTAAGAACCTTGGTGTTATTTTTCATCAGAAAATGTCTTTAAAGTTTTATATAAAACAGGTCTGTAAGATTTCCTTCTTTCACCTTAGGAATATAGCAAAAATTAGAAATATTTTCTCTAGGACAGATGCTGAAAACTAGTCCATGCATTTGTTACTTCAAGGCCTGACTATTGTAACTATAACTCTATTAGCAGGAAGTTCACAAAATGTTATTAAAAGTCTACAGTTGGTGCAAAATGCTGCAGCAAGAGTTCTGAAGAAACTTAAAAGGAGAGATCATATCTACCCAATTTTAGCTTCTGTTCATTGACTCCCTGTCAAACTTAGAATAGATTTTAAGATTCTTCTTTTGACATATAAAGCCCTCACTAATAAAGCTCCATCGTATATCAGAGATCTAATTACTCCTTATGTCCCTAACAGAGCACTTCACTCTCAGACTGCAGGTTTACTGGTGGTTCCTAGAATCTCTAAAAGCCCTATTGGAGGCAGATCTTTTAGTTATCAGGCTCCTCTCCTTTGGAACCAGCTTCCAGCTTTAGTCCGTGAGGCAGACACCCTGTCTAGTTTCAAATCTAGGCTTAAAACCTTCCTGTTTGATAAAGTTTATAGTTAGGAAGAGGTAGAGAAGACAGCCTAATCCGGTTGGGGGAGAAACTCAGTCTTGACAGACTTTTCTCCTTTGCTCTACCTTCTTCATGTCTCACTCTACAGGGTTATTTAAGTGTTTCTATAGTTATGCTGCTATAGGCTTAGACTGCTGGAGGACAATCTGACCACTTCTCTCTCTGCTACTTTTTTCCTTTGTCCAATCTGCTTAGTTACCGTTATTTCAATATTCTTAACCTTTTTTTTTTCTCTTAGTGTTCTTCTCTCCATAGTAACCACACCTGGGCTGGCGTTCTGTTAGTTGAGACGGCTTCAAAAGACACTGTGATCTCAGACAGACGTTACACCAACAACCCTGGAATCTTTGTGATCAACATATTAAGAAAATACTCACAGCAACATATTACTCCAGTGTTAGACATGACCAATGAAAAGCCTGGACTAAACGCGGGTCTAAACGCTGCATTAGGACATTCAGACGGTCTCTACAACCTGTCTTAAACATGAATGTGTGTGTGTGTGTGTGTGTGTGTGTGTGTGTGTGTGTGTGTGTGTGTGTGTGTGTGTGTGTGTGTGTGTGTGTGTGTGTGTGTGTGTGTGTGTGTGTGTGTGTGTGTGTGTGTGTGTGTGTGTGTGTGTGTGTGTTCTGGGGGGTGCATCGGCTGAGATGGTGAGCACATCAACTCAATGTTCTCCCTCTTCTGCTATTAACTTTTAGCCAGGATAGAAATGTACCCTGAACTGATCCTGGTGGGGCGGGTTTAGTATCTGTATTTACCAAAAAACCTGGATATGGTAATTTTTGGTGAAAACTGTGAGGTTTGAATAGGTTACATTTTTTTATGGCAAATCACTTTAAAATACAGTCTCTAAAAAGTTAGATTAAAGTAATATGTCAGTAACTCAGTTCACTAAGTAAAACATACAAAGGGTGATGGAGGCTCAGGAAGGGAAGGATTCCCATCCTTCCCTTCCTGAGCCTCCTTCTCTCTGTATATCTTAGTTGTTGTGTCTTTCTCCAGGACACTTAAACTGGCCGTCCTGTGTGTGATGGTCGGAGGGTCCAGCACCGTTTTTGACGCCCACCATCAGAGTGTGAATACGTGAATGACTGAATAATCTGTAAAGAGCTTTAGAGACCTCTAAATTGAAAAAAAAACGATTCAAATTCTGGCAACTACTATTACTATATAAATATATTACTACTATTTTCAAGCTTTTATTGTTATGTAAAAAGATTTTCTGTTTACAACAAATGGAAACATTATAATTATGATTAGAATTTTACATTTGAGAAATAAAAGCATGTTTAATACAGAAATGTGGGCTTTGTGAAAAGTATGTTATTTTCAAAAGGTATATATGAACGAACTAATTTAATAAATATTACTGTAGAAATACTTTATTATTCCCCAAAGGTAAATTAACAGAAATATAATTCATATATATGTTCACCATCTTCTGTCTTTAAAGAGGGAAACATAGTTTTTATTTATTTAAGTAATGTATTCTTTTATGTCCTGAGGCATAAATACAACTCCTGCTGCAACTAAAAAGACATTTTTGTCTGCTTAGTGTTTGGTTTAGACTCCTCGGGGACTCAACTCTAAGGAGAGGTCCGGAACCATCTGTGACGCCTTAGAAGTGATAAACACAGAAATCTGCACCAGTGAAATCCCGTTAAAAAACGCCGGACCTTTCCATGGAGTGTGAAGTGACTCTATTTAGGTTGGCATCAGTGGTCCTTCTTTAGGCTCGACAACCAAAATCCTCCCAAAAAAAAAAAGTTCCAGGTTTTTTAATTCTTAAAAAAAAGAAATAATAATTGTCAGAACGTGTCAAAGGTCAAATAATAAAGAATCAAACCGTATAATCCTCCTTTTACTACATTCACACAACATTTGCAGTTGGCAAATGGAATCAAACTGAGCTGAACCTGCGAACTTCACACCAGCTCTCTTTGTCTTCACAGCTGTTTACTCATATGAACAACACGTCTCTGAGGTAGCAGTTTTGTTTGCACCGCAAGGTTGCATTCCTCCGGAAATAATTATACTGTGTGCACCTCTTCTGGTTGTCAAGCTGTTTTTCATAGTCATGAAATAATCATCTCATAAACTGAAGACAATAGCAGACTGTTTTCTTTGTATCAGGAGTGAGCAGACACACGACAGCATGACACGAAAGAAACAGAGGCGAACAGGGTAGGGCTTCACGATGAAGAATTAATGAATCACCTTGTTTTAGTTGAACAGTGACACTGATCATGTGGGGCTGATGTGGAAGAACATTGATGTTCATTCTGTTCATTGATTTGATTCATTCTAAAGCTTTAGGTTATTATAAAGCAGTTATTTGTTGCAAATGTACCAAATAGAACCAAAGAAATGGTTTCGGTGTGGGACAGAGGATCTTTATCGAGGCATGAATCTGTAATCCTTCAGAATCTGTCAGATTTATTCAGCTTTGATAGCAGCATGCATGTCTACCATGGGATCTAACACAGACGGCTAACCTTATTCTTCACTCAGGACATTGCTGGCATTGATCAACTTCATTGTGTTTGCATGTGCAGTATTACTCAGCTCAGTCTATAGCCTCTAAATGTTACTCCCAGTGAGAGTTGAGCTGCATTCAGAGCAATTCAGAACTACGACAAAGTATTTCAAGATTACTTACTTTTAAAATCTTATTAGAGAACATTCATCATTTCTTTGTATCGTGTAAAAATGTCACTCATCACTACATTCATAAAGACAAATATAAACATGAAAAATGTCAGATAACCCCGAAGTGTCATGAACTTGATTTTTTGTTTTTTCTGTATTTGTGTTCATCATTATCAATCATAGTTTTTTATTGCTTTTAAATTTCAGTTTTCATCTTTGTTCAGTCTAATCTGAAGTTATTCTTATTAGTTCTTGTTTACTGTTTCTTTTTTATTATCGGCCTTCTTCTTCCCCATTCTTCCCCTGCTCACTCTCCCAGTATTTAAACCTTTCTCCTCCCTAACTGCTGTCCCCCTTGATCCTCTGTTGACTCCATCTATCCTCCGTCCTCTCTCCTCTGTGATAATTCTCCAGAGTTCCTCATCCAGCCGTGTTTTGCTGCTGTTCTTCTCTACCTTAACCTCAACATTTACAACTGCCTGTGTTCCTCTGCTCAATTGTACCATTCCTGCCTTCAGGCATCATCAAGGTTTACCTCCAACACTTGGATATTAAAACCCTTTAAAGATTTAGATTCTAAAGATTTCAAATTATTTGTAGTTTGTTTTTGAATCCAAATAACTTAATATTTGCTATACATACAAACTTAACTCCAAAAAAATAAAACATGTTTTTGAACATGTGTAGGCAGAAACAGCTGGAAAATATCTAAAAAGGAAGTGATTTTCCCAAAAACTGGATCAACCAGTTGGGAGCTCCACTGCATAATTTGAATTACAATTATTTTAAGACAGGTACTATATGCTACCTAAAAAGTTAGGAAAGCCTGTATAATCAGAATATTCTGGTCTGATTCTGCTTGGTTTATGTCGATTGATCATCTGCATGGCCTGCATGTAAATGCTTGTTCTGATTCCTGGGATGGTGATTGTGGCAAAATGCTCTGTTGGCAGAACCAGATACTGTTATAAACAATAAAAGAGTTGAAAACTATTGGGGGTGCTGTGACATCTGAACAGCTAGTAGAGCTTGTCGCAAGTCAGAACTATTTACTTTGTTTTTTTAAGGACACAAACTGTCAGCATGTAAGTGTCCACGTTCTAAAAAAAGCTACTAGATGTAAACCAACGTCATAATCTACATAAAAGATACATTCAGATTATTGGAATCAAAGCATTTTGTGCATCTAAACATGGTCGATGTTTGAGTTGGTTTGAACTCAACATGTCACACACAGTCCTGGAAGAAGTAAATCAGTGGAGACAAAGGGAAAGAAAAAAGTGGGATGTCCACATGACTGGCAATCTGTCCAACGTGGTTAAAGTCAGGCCTGCCAGGTTCATCCACTAACTGTAGACAGAGAGGCAGCGTCTTTGAGAGCAGCATCTCTTAGCTGGACACGGTCAGGGGAGAAATAATCAAGCTGCAATAACCCATAAATTAAGCATCTCTAATCCTGATTATGTCATTATTTTACTACAATTACTTGCAGACTGAAAAATAAATCAAAAGTAAGAGTATGTCATAGTGAGCAGTAAATATAAGGACAAAGGTGGAAGAAAAGTTAAATAAAAAATGATATTGGTTCATAATTAAGATATTTGTCAGAGCCTTCCTGCAGTACATCTGTGATGTAAACTTAGATTTAATCTGATTCACTGATTCGGCCGACGGGTTCACCAGAATGGACATTTACCCTGAGGAGCGTCCTTAGGCTGGTCAGGAAAATGCTTTTTGTAGGAAACCAGTAGGATCTCACTGTAGGATATCTCTCTTCTGAGGAAGACAGTGGATAATAATTGGGACGCAATACCGTCAAATTTGAAGTATTAAATCTTATCTGTGAAGCCAATTTAAAAGTAAACATGTAAAAATATAGTCCAGGAAATACTAATATGGCCATTTCAATCATTTATCTACACAAAATGAAACAAAGTTTGTCTGAATAAACCTAAAATAAACAGACATTAAAACAATGAGGGAGGGGTTAGAAAAGAAATAAGTCAGGTTTAAACTTTTTCCATCTGAAGGTTGTTTGTTTCTGTCTCCTTCTCGTCTTTCATGTTTCTGTGATGAGCTTTAGAGGAAAGGATAAAAAAATGCTAAGGCTTGGTAGTTACTTAAAGGTGCGGTTACAATAGAAATGAATGACGATCGTATTCTGTACAAAGATGTCAAGACATCCTTGTTGGTGGCTATCAGTGCATATCTGGAAAGTAGGCCTAAATCTGTCAGAGTCTGTGGAACTAAGCTAAGGAACTAAGGAATATTATGGTGGTTTTCAGTAGGGTGATGGGTTCAGGGATTAAAGTTGTTTTGAGCAAAATGTGCAGATCAACTGCAGAACAGAAGCTAAAGCTCATCTGAGAGTGTCCTTGTCCACATTGAGACAAGTTCTGTACCCCAAAAAGCAACACGTCAGACAGATTCCAGTTTGCAGGTACGATAATGAATGGCCATCGGTCATGTTTTGTGAAAATAGTGAAGCAACATCCGGCAGTCAGTGACAAAGGTATTACAGAGGGATAAAATAGGTCTTCTAACGTCATAGACAATAGTGAGTAGAGCTAAGAAAAAAAGGGTTGTGTGAACATGTTGGTATTTAAATTAGAAGTATTTACACTAGTGCTTTCAAAACATTGGGCCAAAGTTTAAGAGAACGATTGAGAGGAGCAGGACATATCTGACCAAAATGATGAGGTAAAAGAGGTGCTCAACCAGAAACGAAGGAAAACATTCGTAAACCTCTGAATTTAAGGAAGAAATCCTTATTCTAATGATGAAATACAAAAGTTGTGTAGATGTAAATATGATTCACACAACCATGGCACACACACTCACAGCTACAGGCAGGTTTTTGAACAGCAGGAGGAAGTTGGAGTACCCAGAGAGAATCCAAGCATGCAAAGGGAGAAAATAAAAACTCCATGCCAAATACAGTGGACCGGGATTCAAACCCATGATCTCTGTGCTGCAAGGAAACAACAGTATTAGCCACAAAACATCTTAAAAAGGAGAAAATAAATCATTTAAGTTATACTAAAACTAAACAGGAAAAATTTAGTCTGAGTAAAACAATGAGACAAAATAATTCAGAGGGTTTAAACCAGGCAAACATGTCTCTCTTGACTCGTTAAGCGTTTATGGGATGTTTGTTACATCATTCCAGAATCTCTTTGCTTATTTTTGGGGCAGAACTCTGCCTGCAGCCTGTTTATTGTACTTTTGTTTGAACTTCACTCAAGTACAGAATTACGTCTGCCTGCTCGGGCGCTGTGTGTTTTTCAGCATTTCTGAGCTGTGACAGGTTGTTTATTTACCTGGAAGCCACTGATTTTTATTTTTATTTTTAAACTGTAGCTCTTTGCAGCTTTGAAGCATCAGGGACCTTGAAACAGAGAAATTAAAAGAATCATTGATGTTCTAGGAAATAGGCGAGCCTTCCTCCGGCCAGCAGGCAGAGGAAGGTTGATATAAACCTGAGTCAGGCTGCAAAAACAAAACAGCTGAACCGTAAAGCTGTCAGAGGTGAAGAATACAGAGGGAACATCAAACTTTATGCAGCTCCAGATACATCCTGTCTACCCACTGACAAAAATGTAGAAGCTTGGAGAGGAACTGTATGTTTGCATGTTCAGAGAAAACAGAGAACGGTACGTTCTGATTCACTCGTCAATCTTGTATTTTAGGCTGATTAATTGGCAGGTGCTGAGTTCAGCCTATGAAATTTCTTACCAGATAAATAAAATTCCTGCTGTAGATTCTAATTTGTTACTTCACTGATCTGGTGAATTCGAGTCAGGCATGGATTGAGAGAAGCTGCTGTGAGCGCTTAGACAGGGGAGATTTCACCTGAAATACCTCCTCTTTACCGCTTCCACCCTGCGAAGCACGTCCTTTTGTAATGTAATTCCCAAACTTGACTTCTTCCTTTTACTCAAAGGGCGGAAAGGTCCGGCGAGATAATTCCAGCATTCACAGGGAAAGATTAACAGCCCCCCTCAGGGCTCAGCAGCAGCTTGTCAATCAGAAGAGCCAGTGCTCCTTTTCACCACTTTGTTCTCTGAGCTGATGCAAAGGGCACCCGCTCGTGTCCATCGCTCGCCTGTTCTGGAATTTCCTCCGTGAGGAAACGGATGAAATAAACAAACAGGTGGACCGCATCTAATGGCTTTATTTCTCCACCAAAAATAAGATGCATCGTTTTATTTACTGAGTGCTTTTCAGAGATAGGGGTTTTGTTTTTCACATTATTATGTAGGGATTGTGTTAGTCACAAGAAAACCAAGTAGATTCTGAGTAGAGTATTATCCTCTGCAGATTTATCCAGAGGTGGGTGAAAATTAATTTAACAAGATTCTATTCAGACGCATAATTAGCAGTCAGTGTGAAGAGGGTGATTTCTTCTGTATGACCTCAGCGATCTCACGAGTGAAAATCAAAGCGGACACTGAACAGGAAGTCTTCCTTTGAGCCTTTAAAAGGCCGCTTAACATATTCATGAGTTGCATTTGAAAGTGCATCAAAGCTGAGACAATACATGGACCAGTGCACAGCCTGGAAATGGGAGAGTATTCATGTGTGTAACCAGGGAGCAAATGCACCTTAAACTGTTGTTACCAAGCAGCTGAAGTACCTTAAGATGATGCTGCTCCCATCTTTGTAGGCTGTGCTGATATAACAGTTTTACACTTTAGATAAATGAAACTTTTCTGTGGATTTTAAGTTTATTTAATAGCAGAGATTGTAAACTATGTCAAAAAGCTCAGTTTAGACCTGCGCTCTGTGAATGCATTTTTAAATTTGGTATCCTTAAAACATTCATCAGTGAAGCGTGTGTACTATACATGTACGATCTTCTGATTACCTGCATGCTGGCGCCAGTAAAAACAGAATACAATAGATCAGACTATTTATATGACAGATAAATAAGCCTTTTTAAAATGTGTAACACAGGCCTACAATAAAATCTTTATGTTGTAATTCTAAGAATATTCAATGGGGCAATTCCTCGTATTTGATCTGACTTCAGAAACAAACAGGAAGCTGCCTGCTGGATCCACAGAGCTGATCTACGTTATGCAAGAGGGACAAAAAAGGAAGCAGTTCCCCGTCATTTTTAGTTTATTTCATTACTAGTCAGGGGAGGAAGATAATCAGACGTCTGCATCAGACTTTTTACGTGATCTGTCAGGTCACAGGAGGATTTATTTAAGACTCACCTTTGTTTTGTTCAGACTACTGCATTAACTGTTTTATGGAAGTATTGCTTAATGAGCGTTTATAATCAGCTGTTCAGGCTCCCATTAATCTTTCCAAACAGTGTGAATCCACAGGCCAGGGGATTAATAAGGTTTGTAGAACCAATATTAAATTGTAAAAAACATGATTTACAATGCACTGATCAATACTTTTAATTACTGCTAAAAGAAACTTGGCTGGCTAGTCAGTAAGGTTAGCAAGTAAAAATCAAACCATTCTACTAATTCAGGGTTTTTTCAATTACAATTACAAAAGTTTAAAACAAGCAACATCACTCTGTTTCCTGATTGAAGAAAGTTGAAATAAAGCTTTTAGGATGTTATCTCCTAAAACTATTCACAGCTTGTACTCCACCTGTTTATGATGTAGTTTGGGATCACTGCTTTTATGATGTGATCTAAGTAACTTTACCTTCGTGAGATTCTATTTGTTGTTTTACAGGTGTGAGCAAAGGATGAAACAAGCTGGACATTTTTCCGTCTGAAGATCTAACCCAAGGATCTGAGCTTCAGTGGAAGGGAGGCTCATATTCTGGTCGTCTCTCCGATTCACACTCTCTCCACATGGTCCAGTTGGCCCTTCAGTGTTCGCCTTTAGGTTATTTAGGGTTTATTTTACACAGCATCTTTCTGCTCTGCTCCTGACTCACTTTAAGATGTGCATGGAATCGACTCAGTGGTGCTTTAACTTTTAAGAGGCTGTCTCAAAATCCCTTGGTTTTTGCTTCTTCCTGCACCGCACACGTCTTCTCTTCAGTGTCTGACTCCTGCTGCACTATCGCAGTGATCTTAGGTTACCTTAAAATAAAGAGGTTCATGTGCCTTCCTAGGTGGGAACATCAGGGGCCAGTGCTCCTGTAGAAATAATCCTGGCCCTTCTACCAAAGAGACTGAATTCATTTCTCATGATCAAATCTTTGACACAGGAACCCAACTAATTTGTCCTTGTACAGCAGTTGTCATTTCATAACAAATAAAAATAATTATTGTGTTGCTCTTCTAGTTGTATTGCGTCATGTGTGCTAAAATATAACAAAAATAAAAATAGATAAAATAAATGAATGTTGCTCTGCAAAATGTAAAAATGACTAAAGGTTTAAATATAGCTAAAGATATTTTTTTGTTTAATAGAAAGATTAATTTGTTTGATCAAGCATCCCCATATATATTTCAAATTTAACATGTAAAAAAAGGATATATTTGTTGGCTAATGGATGGAAATATAAATTAAGAAACTTAAACTTATTGAAATGTTGCATTTTGGGCTTAACAATCATGCTGCAGTCCTTATTTGTAGCCTTCCGCTTGTGTGTGATGTTTAGATTTGAGAACCACATGCAGTTTTTTACAGCACACTTTCTACTGCAGTATTTGTATTTCATTTACGGATCCTCACCTTAACCGTTCAGCCTATTTATGGCCAATGAAAACGTACATTTTGAGTTGGATGTTTGATTATACTCACACCAGCAGCCCGATGACTGACTGCTTAATTAGAGCTCTATTATGTATGAAACAAATTGTGTGTGTTCACTGTGTGTTTTCCTTGGAAATTCCCATTTTATTTTATTCTCAGATCAAACATAAATGTTCTGGTGCATTTCTGCATATGGCAGATGGCAGCTTGTAGTGAGTTTGAGGTTTTTCCTTTGTCAAAGGGGAGTTTTTCCTCTCTAATGTCACTACATGCATGGTGAGTACGAGGGAATGCTGTAAAGTCAAGAATACAATACAAGCTAGCTTGGTGTGCTGATCCAGGAGGAGTAAATGCTGCAAGTCAATGATAGTTGATGCAATCTGCTGGTTTTCCTTAGATTACAAACCTTTTAATATGATTTTTTTAATGAATGTGTGATTGTAACTGAATTATTTTATTGTAAAGTCCCTCCACATAACAAGTGTTGTAAATTGGTGCTACTGTATATGAATAAATTGAATTAAATTAAAATTAGTACCATACGGTGTGTAACCACCTACAAACTACAACTGGCATTGTTTTATTGAACTACTCCAAACATGATTTGTCCAATGACATGTAAACAAATAAGCAGTCTAAATCCCCTAGGAATTTCCCTGCCCTGTCCAAAGCTTCAGCTATTATATGGTTTAAAAAAAACAATTAAATATTAGAATAGATTAGAATATTATTGGGAATTCGTTTCACTATACCTGTAAAAAAAATTAAACAAATTGAATTGACACAAGGATTCTTTCCTGTTAATTGTGAATATTTAATGCTCACTGCTTATAAAAACGAAACATTAGAATATTACATCCACTTTTTTATTAGAAAAATCAATAAAGGTTCTTATTTTCAAGAAATACTTTAAATCAGGGACCAGATCTCAATATAAATGTGTTTTGATTTATTGAACATAACTTTAATATTCTTGGATTTTTTGTGTTTATAGATTCATGGGGGTTTTGTTGACAGCTGTTGTGAATCTTATTCTCAGTATTATTCTTATTTCAGCCATTGTATGTAGGTGTTCATGTAAAATGAATTAGAATAAGAAAGAACCAAGAAAGAAGGGTCAAATAAATAAACCTTTCAATTATGGCCAGATCGAGACAGAACAAATAAGCATTGTGTTCCAGAGCCAGTGTTTGAGATCTTACAGAAAGTTACAGGTTTCATCTCAGTGTTTCTGATGTTCTTTGCACTAAATAGGCTGCAAAGATAAAAAGGATGAATCCCAGCAGGAGGACCTACTGCAGCATACATATCTGAGACTTTCTGACACCCATTCTGGATAGTTGCATTGAGAATAGTTTCTCTTCGATAGGGATTTTACTATATTTCTCACCTGCTTAAGTGCCTTTCTAAAACCAGAATTGAAACTCTCAAAAATACTTGCTGATCTTTCAAATCATTGTGTCACATGTGCAAAAAAGAAGTAAACAAGTTGCAGGTGCTTTTATACATCAATTCAAGTTTTTGTGCACCATTTTTAGCTTTTTCCTGGATTTTATTCTTGCGTTTGTCATGTTAAACAAAATATATTACAGGGATCTCTGTTGAACAATCTCAACCTTCTTAACATTGAAAAACAAATTTGCAGCATTTTGTAATATGCAAAATGACTAAACACGTCAAGCATATTTCCATACATTTCAAAGAGTCTTTATTTCTGAATCTGTCCTGAATGTGTAAATTGCTCTGATGTGAATCCTGACCTTCTCAAACAAAGGTAAGAGTCTGAATTAGATAAACC
The DNA here is from genome assembly GCA_032876305.1 of Orestias chungarensis. Classification (NCBI taxonomy): domain Eukaryota; kingdom Metazoa; phylum Chordata; class Actinopteri; order Cyprinodontiformes; family Cyprinodontidae; genus Orestias; species Orestias chungarensis. The sequence continues at coordinate 21,871 of JAVLVB010001314.1, forward strand.
AATTATCATTTTTTTTTCTTTTTAATGTGTCCATTTGAAACCCAACAGATTTTACTTTAACAGGTAGATCGGCATTATGGATGACACTCTAATGCCTCACTTCATATTTATAAAACCCTGTTAGAAGTTGTCTGGGTACATGTGATATATCATGGACATGGCGATACAAGTGAAAGAAAACAAATAGAAGGAGAGATGGGGGAAGAGGTTTAAAAAGGAAAAACACGAGAAAAAAAATAGAGGCGGGAGAGAACGATAATGAAATTACAAAACAACAACCTACAAAAAGAGAGGGAGGGAAAAACAACATATGTATAAATACCATAAAGGACGTCATCACAAAAAAATACACTGTAATAATAAATACACAACATATCTGGAGACAACTGACGGCCAACATAGAGAGCGTCTGAGAGCGTGACACCAGTGTGTGTGTGTATATAAAGTTCCTCCACAAGACTTTTATATAGTGGCTGTGGGAAGCTCGCAAAACCCGAGGCAAACGTAGGGGAAACCAAAGCCGCTAACATCTGAAGGCCCCCTCTTTGTATTCTCAGACTCATGTACTTCTTGTTTGGTTTCTACACTCTCCAGGGCGCGATTGGCTGATGCAGCTCCCAGGTGAAGTGTATTTACCATCATCAAGGAGCAGTATTTAGAAGAATGTGTGGGACAGATGCCGGATGGTTAACTACTACACGTGGTAACTGCTACTCTGAACTCTCACAGAACGATTCTTCCGAAAAATTTAACCATGATCTCCTTCCTCCTAACAATTTTGCACGATCCTGAACGTTCAGCCTCCCACCGGGTTCTTCCACGTTTTGGATTTCCTCCCGGCTCCCGTCAAGGGACCCACCTGTGGCTCACCCCATGAACTCACCTGTCTACTCACCCTCCGTGTCTCCTAGTGTGGATTTGGTCTGGGCTTGGGTCTCTATCCAGGTGCCACAATGCAGAATCCCGTGTTGGCATCCCACTGGCATCTGGCTACACCAAAATTGGTCATAGACACAGAGACCTGAGACTAAAGCAACACTGTCCTCCCAAAGTATCTGAGCCAGGTCATCCAGCTCCAGATACTGGTCGGCAAAGGCACAACGAAGGAAAATAAGCCCCACATTTAGTGTGGACAGAGGTGTCAAACTTCAGTCCTGGCCCTAAGATGGTCCAGGACAGGGGGCAGCCCAAGGCTCAACCAGCCACATACTAACACAATCATACATTTCCAACCTCATGTGCACACAAATGGAAACTGACACCCACTGACCCAATGTAAACATTCACTCACCTTATTCTTTAGTAATCAGATCTCTGATACATAATGGAGCTTGATTATTGAGGGTGTCATGTGTAAGAAGGAGAATTTCGTACTCTATTTTGAGATTTGTCAGGGGACCAATGAAGGGAAGCTAAAATAGAGGGGATATGACCTCTCTTCTGACCACAGGAGATAGACATCAGCGGACCTTCGTAATGGATAGATGGATTGATGATCTCTCTTCAAATTTGTTTTATAAGAACAACTCTTTTGGATCAACTGATGATGTTTAACCTCCATTTTTGGACTTCCTGCTAGTAAAGAGTTACAGAACTATTCCCTTAAAGTAACAAATCCATGAATCTATTTACCAACAAAATACGTAGGTAAAAGCATACATGTGAATATTATCCAGTGTCTTCCAATTGAGCTACTATAAATATACTATTTGTTGTGAAAACATTAGCCAAAGTTAGCAACACAAAGTCATTTCAGAGTACACTGTTAGGGTTAGGGTTAGGGTTACTAACTCTAGCCTAACATGGTCTAGAGTTAGATGCACAGACAAAGATTGGGCAATCCCGACTTGAGTCAATTTTTTAGGATCTTCTCCTGAATATAAGCCGGGTACCTAGAGGCCTCACAGTAGCGTTGATCAGGAGATGGTATCGTAATTGCATGATTTACTTCATTAAAGTAGGATGGCATCTGGATCAAAGCTGGCGGTGTGTTAAATCAATCTTTCATCTTATCGACCAACAGTAGAACGTCAAGATAGTCTCAGGTCCAACAGCTGGAGCAACACCTGGCAAACAGATACCAGTCACCCCAGAGAAGTCATATAACCATCAGTATGAAAGCAGCAAATGACAGGAGCATTAGCTCCCAGCCCAGAGAGGTAAAGCGAGCAATGAATGGTACTAAATATACCCAACCAAGCCTGACCACCATGACCTGGAGGTTTAAACTTACAACAATAGGCAGGTGCCAGCACAACCAAACTTTGTATCTATTAGCTAAATGTTTAGCTATATTTTAATATTTAGAAATTAACTTTGATAGTAGCCCAAAAAATTTTTTATTGGGTGTTATCACTTCTTTCCTTTCTTCTCCCTGTATTGCAATTCATTTTAAAAGTTATCACAGTGCAGAGTGACACTTTTGAGTTGTCTTACATGAGCATTGATCCTATACAGCGTAGGTTCACTGACATGATGCAATCTCATGGGTTTTATAAGATAAATAATGAGTTACTAAATAGAAAAATAAACTCGACTTGATTGTGTTGTATAATTGCAATAATTGATTTGTAATATGGGGCTGCACAGTGGCGCAGTTGGTAGCACTGTTGCCTTGCAGCAATAAGGCTCTGGGATCTATTCCACCTTGGCTTTTTCTTTATCTGGTATTCTAAATTGTCCTTAGGTGTGAGTGTGCACATGAATGTGTATGTTTGACTGGTGACCTGTCCAGGGTGTGCCCCTGCCTTTTGCCCATTGTGAGGTGGAGAACCCCCGCGACTCCACAAGGATAAGCGGGTTGTCGAATGGATGGATCTGTAATATGTACGATTTAGTTTTTTATCTATTCTTTCCTTCTTTTTTATTTTTTGAAGTACCTTCCAACAGAATTTGCAAATGTGAGTGAAGTGCATAACTTGGACTGTGCACAGTGTTTGGTTGTGAGGTTTCTTCTTCTGTGTGTCTGTGTGCGAGGGATTAGTGACAAGTTTAAGGTCTATCGCCTCTCCCCTATTGACTGTTGATGTTAGGCACTAGCTTTCCTGCAGCCCAGCAATGCAATGAATTCAAAATGAAGAGATGGACTTCTTTAGATGAAGCCAGTGCTCAGTTGGAGTTTTAGTAGAAATGCTTTTTCTCTTTAACTCATTTTGTGTAACAAGTTGTGAACTCAAAGAACAACAGAAAATCTATAATAACAAATAATACCTTAGGCTTTCAGTAAAAACCTGTTACAGATTAAAAAAGGCCAACTCTTTAGACATGTGTTGTACGACGCAGGAAGAAGGTCCGGTTAGGATTCACACAGAATGAGAACAGCAGGTCAGATCAATATGGCTTGGCAACGATACAGTGGACATCATGGACACTGGAGGCACTTTTTACTCAGATATCATATCTGAAGCATAGCGACACATAAAGCACCTGAGGTGACAGATTATCAATACAACTATTATTGGACATGTCAGAGGATATGACAGAGAGCCGTGCCGTCAAGTTGCATCACAACATTGTTTGTTGTGGATTGTCTTTGCAATATGAACAGACGGTTCCCACTGATACATTCACACTTTGTGTGTAAGCATTTAAAATTAACTTTAGTCCTTGCGATGACTAGACAGAGTGTGAAAGGGAGTCTTCCTTCATATGCTAGCAATAGCAAGATGTAAAAAGAAAAGTAATATTTAGACCAAATCATAGATATGATGTTGGCAACAGTAAAGGGTCTGGAAAAAACTGTTTATACATGCTGCTTCCCTTCCCGTCCATCTGTTAACACCATATGTACATTTATTTACAATGTGTAATTACCAGTAAATTTGACTAATATAGCAACAGACTTCAACCTTCAAATGGTATGATTTCTTTTAAATATCTTCTCCTCCAGACAGACGGACGGACAGACAGACAGGCAGATAGATAGATAGATAGATAGATAGATAGATAGATAGATTTACATTTACACTTACATTTATGCATTTAGCAGACGCTTTTATCCAAAGGGACTTACAAAAAGAGGGTTTAACATTGAACTATGACGCAATTTACCTGCAATATGCTAGGAGAGGATTTAACATTAATGATGGCACTCATTTACAGCATTTAGGTAAACACAGAAGGCCCAAGTACCATACACTGAGTGCTAACTAATATCAGAGGGGGTAAAAGTGCTTTTAGATCTTTCATGGCAATAGATACTCTCGGAAGAGCTGGGTCTTCAAGGATTTCTTGAACCTGGAAAGAAAATCTGATGCTCTGATAGTGCACGTAAGGTCTTTCTACCAGTGAGAAGAGTTTAGATTGTCCTGCACGGGGCTTTGGTCGCGTTAGTTGGCGCTCCTTGGAGGAACGGAGCGGGCGAGCAGTGAAGTAAGGCTTTAAGAGGGTGTTGAGGTAGATGGGCGCTGATCCATCAAACACGCTTGAATTTTACGCGTGCAACTAAGGGAAGCCAAAGGAGTTCAGTGCAGAGGGGTGTGACATGCGCTCGCTTTGGCAGGTTGAAAACCAAGCGAGCTGCAGCATTCTGGATCATCTGTAGCGGTCTCACAGCACAGGCTGGAAGACCAGTTAGGAGGGCGTTGCAGTAGTCAAGGCGGGAAATGACCAAGGTCTGAAGTAGGAGCTGTGTCACATTTTGAATTGAGTTAGCCTAATCTTCCTGATGTTGAATAGAGAGAAGTGACACAATCGAGCGACAGATGCAACCTGATTCGCAAAGGTAAGCTGATCATCGATCATGACACCCAGGTTTCTTACAACCTTAGTGGGTGCCACAGATAGGGAGTCTAACCGGATGCTGATGTTGTGGTGAAGAGTTTCCTTGGCTGGGATGACAAGCAGTTCAGTTTTGGAGAGGTTCAGTTGGAGGCCAGGCTGAGATTCACGTCGGTGCCAAGAGGTCGTCTGGAGGAAAGGACAGATAGAGCTGGGTATCATCTGCATAGCAGTGATAGTAGAAGCCATGCGAATGGATGATTGGGCCCAGTGAAGTAGTGTACATGGCAAAGAGGAGGGGGCCTGTGACAGCTGTCCCTAATGTCACAGACACCTGAATGGTAATAGTTTTCTTTTCAACTTTCAACATTAGTTTACATATTGATTAGTTTAGATTTGTATCTTTAAAATTATTTTCTTTAGCCTGACTCTTTAGTTGACTATTTGGAGTGCACACATTTAGTTAACTTTATTTGTCAGTTCTTTATATTGTTGTTAAATATAACAAACTAATTTCTTCTTCTTTTGAGTTACCAGTTTCCTTTCGAGCTGCTGCTGGAATCACACAGGAGCTCCAGCTAATTGCTCTCCTTATATGGCAGGCAAACCTCCTCAGTGGGTTATTCCATTTGTTTGCTAGGGGAAAAGGAAAATTGATCTTTAGTTTAATGTTACCATGTCTTTAATGTTTCTTCTTTTTGGAAATTAGTTCAGTTCTAATATTTATCTAATTTAAAGATTCAGTAATGTGCTGACCAGTATTTGTTTATGTTCTTGTGTGTTTAGTTAACCCCCATGTGTGTTAGCAGTGGTCTGATCAGCCACTATTTAAGCTCCCTTCATGTCTTGTTTGGGGAGGTCAGTGTTATTGCTTGAGTACTTTTTGTCACTACCTGGGTTGTAGTTTGTTATGTTGACCTCAGCTTGGGCCCAATTTATCATTTTGCAACTATTTTTTTGACTTTTTGTAATAAATTAAGAATATATTTTGAAACCCATTCAATGTCTCTCTGGCTGGTCAGTGTAAAACCCTCACATTTGGTGTCAGAAGTGGGATTTTACCAGCCAGGAGTACAAAGTTTCCCCCCCCCCCCCCATTGATTGAAACATGCAGCGTGGAGGAAGGAGCAAACGAGGAAATTTGGTGGAATCTCAAGGAACAGCAGGCCTTGATGAGCAGACTGATTGCACCGAAGCAGGGGCATCTGGAGGATATGTAAGCACTGAGGGTGAAGATGGCCAAGAACCAACATATTCAACTCTCTTCAGTATTCTTCGTGCCCACATGAGCCAGCAGGGGGAACAGAATAGAATGGTGAGAGAGGAAACCACTCATCAAGATCAACAGTTCAGGGCTCTCCAGCACCAATTCAGTCTTTTGCAGTTAGAAGTGCAGGCCCGTACTTCTTCCACACCTGAACCTGCTAAATTGGAAAACTCTCACTCAGAGGAACAAGAACCACAGGATAAAAACCTGCTGCCAGGAGACCATAAAGTCATCTCTACTTCAGGTCAGTTTCGTTCCTTCTTGGAGCCTAAACTGGAAAGTTAACAGACACTGATGATATTGAACTTTTTTTAATGACATTTGAGAGGATTGCTATTTCATGTAACTGGCCAGAGAATCACTGGGTCTTTCGTCTTGTTCCATTGCTCACTGGAAAAGCTAGAAGTGCTTATGTGCATATGGATATTGATGAAGTGAATGATTATATATCTGTCAAACATGCAGTTCTTAAGAAATACGACATTAACCCAGAAACCTATCGCCAGAGATTTCGTTCTACAGTAGTGGAGCCTGGAGAAACTCCTAAGGAGCTGTATGTAAGGTTAAAAGAATTGTTAGAAAAGTGGATCCAACCTAAAGGTAAAACGGTGAAGGACATTGGTGAAATTATTGTCTTGGAGCAACATCTTCGTATGCTGTCTCCCGAGCTTCAGGTTTGGGTCCGGGAACATGATCCTCAAACGGCTTCCAAAGCTGCTTCGCTGGCTGAGGTGTTTGTGGCTGAAAGATGGAAAGGACAACCATGGAGTTACTCTTTTTGGAAGCCATCTAAAGATACACGCAGAGCTGCACCTGTGAAACACCTTCAAAAGGGTGTGTCTGCTGTGGGTAAGGCCTCTCTAAGGGAGAACCAATCAGTAAGCACATCACACAAGCAATAGAACAAAGTCCCTGTCTGTTATTTGTGTGGTCAAGAAGGTCATACAAAACCCATGTGTCCAAAGAGCCTTCTTAAACTCTCCCAACTGTGTTGTCCCATTTAAAAGTGACAATTGCATCAGTGTTGACAGTCTGTGAAACTGAGTGATGTTAAAGTTGATGGGAAAAGTGTAAAGGCTTTAATTGACACTGGCAGTGTTCAGACACTTGTTGAAAGAGAAGTACCACAGGCCTCCACCGGGTTCTCTCCTTTTGAACTTTTATATGGTCATGAGGTAAGGGGACCTCTGGCGCTATTAAAGGAGACCTGGGCTGGAGAAGAGGGGAGGGAGGGGCCTGTTAACGTTATCGTCTATGTTATACAGATGAGAGAGAGGCTACAAAAGATGACAGCTTTGGCCCAGCGACATATGGCAGAACCTCAAAAGCACCAGAAGGTTTGTTACGACAAGTCAGCCCGGCAGAGGACCTTTGTCCCAGGCCAGAAGGTTCTGGTTATGCTACCATCCAATGTGAGCAAGCTTTTGGCCAAGTGGCAAGGGCCATTTGAGGTAATAAAACAGCTTGGACCTACCACCTACCAAGTTGTTGCATCCGGACGGCCGCGTTCCACCAGGGTGTTGCATGTGAACCTCCTTAAGGAGTGGACGGAGCGACCTAAAGTGGGAGCAGGGGTCATGCTGATTAGAGTTGTGGAAGAGGAGGAAGCTGTGGATGATCAGTACCTGCCCTCATCAGCACCAATGGAGCTTGACTTGAAACATCTGTCAGGTGAACAACAACTAAAAGTCAGAGCATTATGTAATCCTCAGATATTTAAAGAGTCTCCAGGGCGTACAGACATTTTTCAACATGAGATTGTGTTGAAAAGTGATGCTAAAGTTAAACGTTTGAGCTACAGAATTCCAGAACGCCTTCAGAGCTCCCTGAGGAGAGAGATGGAATTGATGCTGTCCCTCGGGATTATTGAATCTTCCAAAAGTGAGTGGTGTAATCCTGTCGTCTTGGTGCCGAAGAAAGATGGTACAATGCGGTTCTGTATAGATTTCAGGTACCTTAATTCTGTGTCAAAGTTTGATTCCTACCCTACTCTTCTCATTGATGATATGGTCAATAGATTGGGTAAAGCTAAATACCTGACAACTATTGACTTATGCAAAGGTTACTGGCAAGTGCCCCTTTCTAAGCAGTCCAGGGAGTTGACGGCCTTTCGGACCCCTTGGGGACTCTTCCAGTTTACAGTTTTGCCCTTTGCACTCTATGGCGCACCCGCTACCTTCCAAAGGCTTATGGATCAGTTACTGCGTGGATGTGATGACTATGCCCGTGCTTATCTCGATGATATTGTGATATATAGTAACTCTTGGGAGGAGCACCTGCAGCATTTACAAGAAATTTTGGGCCGCCTACAAAGTGCAGGTTTGACCATTAACCCAGCAAAATGTATTTTTGCACAATCTGAGACGGAGTACCTTGGTTTCATCATTGGAAATGGTGAACTCAAGCCACAGGTTCGCAAGATTCATGTTATTGAATCCTGTCCATTGTCTCAAACCAAAAAGCAATTGAGGTCATTTCTAGGGATGGCAGGTTTCTATCATAGATTCATAAAAAACTTTTCAGACGGAGCTGCCCCTCTGACAGATATGACTGGATCTAAATACCCCAGTAAAGTTCAGTGGACGGAAAAGACAACTGCAGCATTCCATGATATTTAACAAGCACTGGGTCAGAGTTCCGTCCTGAAGTGTTCTGACTTTAACAAAGGTTTTATTCTACAAAACGGATGCCTCAGAAAGAGGTATTGGAGCAGTCCTCCTGCAAGGTGATGAGGCTTTACAACCTGTAGCTTTCATAAGCCGTAAGCTACACCCCAGAGAAGTCCGATATTCTACGGTAGAAAAGGAAGCCCTCGCAATAAAATGGGCCCTGGATTCCCTGTAGTATTACCTACTTGGAAGAGAGTTCATCTTCAAGACTGATCACAGAGCTCTCAAGTGGCTGCAGCGAATGAAGGACACAAATAGTCGCATTACAAGATGGTCTCTTTCCATGCAACCCTTCCGCTTTACAGTGCAGTACATACCTGGTAAGCCAAATGTGACCGCCTCTCTCGTTGGTGTGATGACCCTTTTGAAGGGAGGGGGCCTGTGACAGCTGTCCCTACTGTCACAGACACCTGAATGGTAATGTTTTTCTTTTCATCTTTTAACATTAGTTTACATATTGATTAGTTTAGATTTGTATCTTTAAAATTATTTTCATTAGCCTGACTCTTTAGTTGACTATTTGGAGTGCACACATTAAGTTAACTTTATTTGTCAGTTCTTTATATTATTGTTAAATATAACAAACTATTTTATTCTTCTTTTGAGTTACCAGTTTCCTTTGGACCGGCTGCTGGAATCACACAGGAGCTCCAGCTAATTGCTCTCCTTATATGGCAGGCAAACCTCCTCAGTGGGTTATTCCATTTGTTTGACAGGGGAAAGGAAAAATTTATCTTTAGTTTAATGTTACCATTTCTTTAATGTTTCTTCTTTTTGGAAATTAGTTCAGTTCTAACATTTATCTAATTTAAAGATTCAGTAATGTGCTGACCAGTATTTGTTTATGTTCTTGTGTGTTTAGTTAACCCCCATGTGTGTTAGCAGTGGTCTGATCAGCCACTATTTAAGCTCCCTTCATGTCTTGTTTGGGAAGGTCAGTGTTATTGCTTGAGTACTTGTAGTCACTACCTGGGTTGTAATTTGTTATGTTGACCTCAGTTTGGGGCCAATTTATCATTTTGCAACTATTTTCTGACTTTTTGTAATAAATTAAGAATATATTTTGAAACCCATTCAATGTCTCTCTGGCTGGTTTGTGTAAAACCCTCACAATACTGTTACTCCAGTAAGTTGGAAAGTGTTGAAGCGGAGAGGAACTCTCTTGTATCTGAAAACCAGAAAGTCCTCCAGACTCATAGAGAAGAGATGGAGAATCTGCAGATGAGCTTGATGGGCGTCAGTCAGAGGAGAGACGCTTTGCAGAAGGCGCTGGTGGAGCTGAGGGAGGAGAAGGAGCAGCTCTACACACGACTGCAGGAAAACATCAACGTGATATCAGTCTTCAAGGAAAAGCTCACCAAGCAACAGCTTTTGATGATCCAGAGGCAAACAGAAAGAGAAGAACAGGAAGCTATAATCCAGCAACAATTGCAGAACCTCCAAGAGGAGCTCCAGCTTCAGAGGAAAACCAGAGCTGTTGCTGAAGCGGAAACCCAGACCTCCCAGCAGTCGTCAGTGAGCCAGCAGCTGAACAACTTGGAGCAGGAACCCAGTAGAAATATAGAGACTCTATCACACCTGCAGGACTCCATCAACCAACTTAATGCTCACTTTGGAAAATTTCAAAAGTTTGCCGAAAGATGTATAAAGTACAACTCTGAAGAAAAGACGGAGGTTCTGAAATTCCAGTGTTCCTTGAAGCCTGCTTACCTGACCAGTCTTCTAAAATCAGGGAGGGTTGCCTATGGCGACGTTTGCCGTCTGGGATCGCGCACTTCGCAGAGTTTTACAAGCATTCTTGGACGACTCAGGGCGCACGCACTCTGCTACGTGAAAACATTTGAGGAGGTGTTGAAGAAAGACGTGTCAGTTTTTGAGGAGCGGCAGCTCCAAAACTTGCTGCTGTGCCGAGTTGATTCTCCCAAATTCTCTGTCAGCACAGAGTATTTCCAGTCTGTGTTGAATCAGAGACTCACTGAACTTCTGGACAAACGTCTTTTCTACCAGCAGAAACTGCCTTCTGGAATCGCTCAGGTCCAAGCTGACCTCATATCTGGCGGTGCAGCAAGCTGAGATCCTTGAGAGGGTCAAATTCAACGAGGCTGTTGAGGCCACCATTAATCCACCTGTTTTTACTGAGTTGGAGCGCGTTCTCAGCCAAGAAGTTGAACGAAGGCGTTCTGTGGTCAAAAATGAAAACGTGGCATTACAGGTCATCGGTGACGAGCTACTCTAAATTTTTGAAGAAGTAAAGCAGTTGGATGCTCAGAGAGATTGTGAGCTAAGAGGAAAAGAGAAAAAGTTGTGCTTTGCTGCAAGCGCTGGAGGGAGCTGTTCTAACAGAACACTTGTCTTTACTGAACAACTACCAGCAGCTTGCTCTTCAGCTCCAACAAGCAGAATCAGGCATTAAAACTCTGCGGAAGCAGCTGGAGGAGGCAGAGGCCGAAGCCAACAACGTGAGGTCCAGCCACAAACAGGTCCTTCAGCTTCTACAGACTGAATTGTTGGATGCTCAAGTTCTAGTGAAGGAGAAGGAGAATGAAATCCTGACCTTAAAGGTCGAACTGAAAAAAGAGTCTGAAAAGAAGTCATCACCCCGTGCTGCTGAGCTTGACAACCTTCAGAGGAAGCTGTTTGAAAAGGAGCTTAAGCTGACCTCAGTAACAGATGAACACCAGAAAGAGCTGGAGCGGCTGAAGATGGTGTTGGGATTAAAGGAAGAGTCTCTGAGAAAGTTGAAGCAAGAACTTAGAACGCAGCAGCAAGGCGAGGAATCATTTTGCATGAGTAAGGAGATTCATGCTCGACTAACCAAACCCAGAGGTGTCGTGATCCAGAGCAGCACTCTGAAGCAGCTTCAGCTGAGAATCACGGAGCTAGAAAGTTTGGTTTCCAGCCAGCAAGCAGAGACTAGTAAGTGGTAGACCCGAGCCGTCACTCGTCCAGGGAAGAGCAAAGAGCCGAACCAGCAGGCGCCTAAGAAGAGGGGCCTTTCTACAATTTCAGATTGTATCTTGTTCAGCTCACCTAAAAAAAGTGGTCTCGTCAAGGAAATCTTGGAGTCTCCTTTGAAGGCTGCAGTGTCTCCTTGGAAACCAACTTCGCTGTTTGACTCTCCCAAAACCAGTTTTTTTGCTGGAAGCCTTAAAGAGAGAAAACGCTGAACTTCAAGATAGACTTGGAAGCTGCGCTGAGAAGGAGAAGGAGCTAAAGCAACACTCCCCTGATGTAACTCAGCAGCTTAGTTTCCTACAAGCAGGGCAGCAGCAGAGAGATTCTGAGATGAGTCAGTTCACTGTCTCTCTGGAACAGAAAGACACAGAGCTGAAGCAAATGTGTAGCGTGATGACGCCAGTCTGGCTGCTCTTTTTCTGAAAGCCAAAGGACCCCAGGAAAGTAACCACAGAGGTAGTACTGAAGAGTTTGTTCTATACAAAAATATCCTTTATCGCCAAGAGGGGGTATTAAGGCAACTTTTGGTCCCTAAGAGTGCAAGAGAGATGGTGCTTACTTTAGGCCACTCCATTCCCTGGGCTGGCCAACTAGGGAGACATACGACCCTGGCTCGCATCAAGCGCCATTTCTACTGGCCTGGATTACGTACTGATGTTGCCCTGTTTTGTAGCACCTGCCCTCATTGCCAATTAACCTCCAATAAGTTCCCTTCAAGAGCACCACTGCAGCCTCTTCCCCTAATTGACACGCCTTTTGAGCGCTTGGGTATGGACATTGTGGGTCCACTTGAAAGAAGCAAATCTGGACACAGATATATGTTGGTGATAACACATTATGCAACAAAGTACCCAGAAGTGTTTCCCTTAAAAACGAATTAAAGCAAGAGCTGTGGCTTTCTCCTTGGTCCAATTTTTTTCAAGGTTTGGATTTCCCTGTGAAATTGTAACGGATCAAGGCACTAACTTCATGTCTACTCTCTTAAAGCAGGTGTATCAGCTGCTGGGGATTAAGGGTGTTCGAACTACCCCTTATCATCTACAGACAAATGGCCTCACAGAGAGGTTCAACCAAACACTAAAGCAAATGCTGCGTAACTTTGTGGACGAAACTGGCTCTGATTGGGATCAATGGTTGCCTTATCTCCTCTTCGCCTACAGAGAAGTACTACAGGCCTCCACCGGGTTCTCTCCTTTTGAACTTTTATATGGTCATGAGGTAAGGGGACCTCTGGCGCTATTAAAGGAGACCTGGGCTGGAGAAGAGGGGAGGGAGGGGCCTGTTAATGTTATCGTCTATGTTATACAGATGAGAGAGAAGCTACAAATGATGACAGCTTTGGCCCAGCGACATATGGCAGAACCACAAAAGCACCAGAAGGTTTGTTACGACAAGTCAGCCCGGCAGAGGACCTTTGTCCCAGGCCAGAAGGTTCTGGTTATGCTACCATCCAATGAGAGCAAGCTTTTGGCCAAGTGGCAAGGGCCATTTGAGGTAATAAAACAGCTTGGTCCTACCACCTACCAAGTTGTTGCATCCGGACGGCCGCGTTCCACCAGGGTGTTGCATGTGAACCTCCTTAAGGAGTGGACGGAGCGACCTAAAGTGGGAGCAGGGGTCATGCTGATTAGAGCTGTGGAAGAGGAGGAAGCTGTGGATGATCAGTACCTGCCCTCATCAGCACCAATGGAGCTTGACTTGAAACATCTGTCAGGTGAACAACAACTAAAAATCAGAGCATTATGTAATCCCCAGATATTTAAAGAGTCTCCAGGGCGTACAGACATTCTTCAACATGAGATTGTGTTGAAAAGTGATGCTAAAGTTAAACGTTTGAGCTACAGAATTCCAGAACGCCTTCAGAGCTCCCTGAGGAGAGAGATGGAATTGATGCTGTCCCTCGGGATTATTGATCTTCCAAAAGTGAGTGGTGTAATCCTGTCGTCTTGGTGCCGAAGAAAGATGGTACAATGCGGTTCTGTATAGATTTCAGGTACCTTAATTCTGTGTCAAAGTTTGATTCCTACCCTACTCTTCTCATTGATGATATGGTCAATAGATTGGGTAAAGCTAAATACCTGACAACTATTGACTTATGCAAAGGTTACTGGCAAGTGCCCCTTTCTAAGCAGTCCAGGGAGTTGACGGCCTTTCGGACCCCTTGGGGACTCTTCCAGTTTACACTTTTGCCCTTTGCACCCTATGGCGCACCCGCTACCTTCCAAAGGCTTATGGATCAGGTACTGCGTGGAAGTGATGACTATGCCTGCGCCTATCTCGATGATATTGTGATATATAGTAACTCTTGGGAGGAGCACCTGCAGCATTTACAAGAACTTTTGGGCAGCCTACAAAGTGCAGGTTTGACCATTAACCCAGCAAAATGTGTTTTTGCACAATCTGAGACAGAGTACCCGGGTTTCATCATTGGAAATGGTGAACTCAAGCCACAGGTTCGCAAGATTCATGCTATTGAATCCTGTCCATTGCCTCAAACCAAAAAGCAATTGAGGTCATTTCTAGGGATGGCAGGTTTCTATCATAGATTCATAAAAAGCTTTTCAGACAGAGCTGCCCCTCTGACAGATATGACTGGATCTAAATACCCCAGTAAAGTTCAGTGGACGGAAAAGACAACTGCAGCATTCCATGATATTTAACAAGCGCTGGGTCAGAGTTCCGTCCTGAAGTGTCCTGACTTTAACAAAGGTTTTATTCTACAAACGGATGCCTCAGAAAGAGGTATTGGAGCAGTCCTCCTGCCAGGTGTTGAGGCTTTACAACCTGTAGCTTTCATAAGCCGTAAGCTACACCCCAGAGAAGTCCGTTATTCTACGGTAGAAAAGGAAGCCCTCGCAATAAAATGGGCCCTGGATTCCCTGAAGTATTACTTGGAAGAGAGTTCACCCTCCAGACTGATCACAGAGCTTTCCAGTGAATGCAGCGAATGAAGGACACAAACAGTCGCATTACAAGATGGTCTCTTTCCATGCAACCCTTCCGCTTTACAGTGCAGTACATACCTGGTAAGCTAAATGTGACCGCAGACTACCTCTCTCGTTGGTGTGATGACCCTTTTGAAGGGAGGGGGAATGTGACAGCTGTCCCTACTGTCACAGACACCTGAATGGTAATAGTTTTCTTTTCTACTTTCAACATTAGTTTACATATTGATTAGTTTAGATTTGTATCTTTAAAATTATTTTCATTAGCCTGACTCTTTAGTTGACTATTTGGCGTGCACACATTAAGTTAACTTTATTTGTCAGTTCTTTATATTGTTGTTAAATATAACAAACTAATTTCTTCTTCTTTTGAGTTACCAGTTTCCTTTGGAGCTGCTGCTGGAATCAGACAGGAGCTCCAGCTAATTGCTCTCCTTATATGGCAGGCAAACCTCCTCAGTGGATTATTCTATTTGTTTGCCAGGGGAAAAGGAAAATTTATCTTTAGTTTAATGTTACCATTTCTTTAATGTTTCTTCTTTTTGGAAATTAGTTCAGTTCTAACATTTATCTAATTTAAAGATTCAGTAATGTGCTGACCAGTATTTGTTTATGTTCTTGTGTGTTTAGTTAACCCCCATGTGTGTTAGCAGTGGTCTGATCAGCCACTATTTAAGCTCCCTTCATGTCTTGTTTGGGGAGGTCAGTGTTATTGCTTGAGTACTTTTTGTCACTACCTAGTAACTCGTTCTCAAGCAAAACAGCCAGAAGAAATTCCTCCAATTCTGAGTGCACTGCCTTTTTATGATGCAGACTTGGATGTGCAGCCTGGAAAATCTAGGAAATCATGTCTACAAAAGAGACAGGAGAAGTTTCTGCATAGACCTGTTATATCTACAGAAGGGGTTCAGGATCTGCCCCAGGATTTTAAGGTGCCTTTAAACATGGCCCAAATGCAGCGTGATGACGCCAGTCTGGCTGCTCTTTTTCTGAAAGCCGAAGGACCCCAGAAAAATAACCACAGGGGTAGTACTGAAGAGTTTGTTATATACAAAAATATCCTTTATCGCCAACAGGGGGTATTAAGGCAACTTGTGGTCCCTAAGAGTGCAAGAGAGATGGTGCTTACTTTAGGCCACTCCAATCCCTGGGCTGGCCACCTAGGGAGACACAAGACCCTGGCTCGCATCAAGCGCCATTTCTACTGGCCTGGATTACGGACTGATGTTGCTCAGTTTTGTAGGACCTGCCCTCAGTGCCAATTAACCTCCAATAAGTTCCCTTCAAGAGCACCACTGCAGCCTCTTCCCCTAATTGACACGCCTTTTGAGCGCTTGGGTATGGACATTGTGGGTCCACTTGAAAGAAGCAAATCTGGATACAGATATATGTTGGTGATAACAGATTATGCAACGAAGTACCCAGAAGTGTTCCCCTTAAAAACAATAAAAGCAAGAGCTGTGGCTTTCTCCTTTGTCCAATTTTTTTCAAGGGTTGGATATCACTGTGAAATTGTAACGGATCAAGGCACTAACTTCATGTCTACTCTCTTAAAGCAGGTGTATCAGCTGCTGGAATCACACAGGAGCTCCAGCTAATTGCTCTCCTTATATGGCAGGCAAACCTCCTCAGTGGGTTATTCCGTTTGCCAGGGGAAAAGGAAACTTGATATTTAGTTTAATGTTACCATGTTTTTAATGTTTCTTCGTTTTGGAAATAAGTTCAGTTCTAATATTTATCTAATTTAAAGATTCAGGAATGTTCCTACCAGTATTTGTTTATGTTCTTGTGTGTTTAGTTAACCCCCATGTGTGTTAGCAGTGGTCTGATCAGCCACTATTTAAGCTCCCTTCATGTCTTGTTTGGGGAGGTCAGTGTTATTGCTTGAGTACTTTTTGTCACTACCTGGGTAGTAGTTTGTTATGTTGACCTCAGCTTGGGCCCAATTTATCATTTTGCAACTATTTTTTGACTTTTTGTAATAAATTAAGAATATATTTTGAAACCCATTCAATGTCTCACTGGCTGGTCTGTGTAAAATCCTCACATTTGGTGTCAGAAGTGGGATTTTACCAGCCAGGAGTACAAAGTTTCCCCCCCCCCCCCATTGATTGAAACATGCAGCGTGGAGGAAGGAGCAAACGAGGCAATTTGGTGGAATCTCAAGGAACAGCAGGCCTTTATGAGCAGACTGATTGCACTGAAGCAGGGGCATCTGGAGGACATGTAAGCACTGAGTGTGAAGATGGCCAAGAACCAACATATTTAACACTTGTCAGTATTCTTCGTGCCCACATGAGCCAGAAGGAGGAACAGAATAGAATGGTGAGAGAGGAAACAGCTCATCAAGATCAACAGTTCAGGGCTCTCCAGCACCAATTCAGTCTTTTGCAGTTAGAAGTGCAGGCCCGTACTTCTTCCACACCTGAACCTGCTAAATTGGAAAACTCTCACTCAGAGGAACAAGAACCACAGGATAAAAACCTGCTGCCAGGAGACCATAAAGTCATCTCTACTCCAGGTCGTACAGACATTCTTTAACATGAGATTGTGTTGAAAAGTGACGCTAAAGTTAAACGTTTGAGCTACAGGATTCCAGAAAGCCTTCAAAGCTCCCTGAGGAGAGAGATGGAATTGATGTAGTCCCTCGGGATTATTGAATCTTCCAAAAGTGAGTGGTGTAATCCTGTCGTCTTGGTGCCGAAGAAAGATGGAACAATGCGCTTCTGTATAGATTTCAGGTACCTTAATTCTGTGTCAAAGTTTGACTCCTACCCTACTCTTCTCATTGATGATATGGTCAATAGATTGGGTAAAGCTAAATACCTAACAACTATTGACTTATGCAAAGGTTACTGGCAAGTGCCCCTTTCTAAGCAGTCCAGGGAGTTGACGGCCTTTAGGACCCCTTGGGGACTCTTCCAGTTTACAGTTTTGCCCTTTAGACTGCATGGCGCACCCGCTACCTTCCAAAGGCTTATGGATCAGGTACTGCGTGGAAGTGATGACTATGCCTGTGCTTATCTCGATGATATGGTGATATATAGTAACTCTTGGGAGGAGCACCTGCAGCATTTACAAGAAATTTTGTGCCGCATACAAAGTGCAGGTTTGACCATTAACCCAGCAAAACGTGTTTTTGCACAATCTGAAACAGAGTACCTGGGTTTCATCATTGGAAATGGTGAACTCAAGCCACAGGTTTGCAAGATTCATGCTATTGAATCCTGTCCATTGCCTCAAACCAAAAAGCAATTGAGGTAATTTCTAGGGATGGCAGGTTTCTATCATAGATTCATAAAAAAACTTTTCAGACAGAGCTGCCCCTCTGACAGACCACTGAGCCTTGGGGCACCCCTGTGGTGAGGTGGTGTCGCGTCTATGTTTGGCCTTGCCATGCCATCTTGAAGGATCGTCCGGTGAGGTAGGATTCAAACCAAGAGTGTGCACTGCCCTCAATGCTCATGTCCGCCAGCTTGCTAAGTAGGATGCTGTGGTTTACAGTATCAAACGCAGCTGAGAGGTCCAGTAGGATGAGAAATGATTGGCCTTTCGCTTTGGCTTCTTTCAAGGATTCCGTTACTGACAGGGGTGCAGTTTCTGTGGAGTGACCGCTCTTAAAGCGTGATTGGTTAATATCAAGGAGAGAAATTTCGTCACCTGCTTTGAGAGGGCTCTTTCGATGATTTTAGACAGGAAAGGGAGGAGGGAGACCGGTCGGTAGTTCTCCACTTGGGTGGGGGCTAGGGAGGTTTTTTTAATATGGGACTTACCTGGGCTTGTTTGAAGGCGGTGGGGAATGATCCGGTAGATAGTGAAGCGTTGATCACGTGAGTCGCTGCTGTCACAATGGTTGGAGCTATGGCTTGCAGGATTGTGGTGGGAATAGGATCCAGAGAGCAAGATATAGGACGGCTGCTTGTGAGAAGCTTTGATACCTTCTCCTCGGTAAGAGGGGTAAATGAAGAAAAAAGAAAGAGATAGATAGATAGAGGATCGAAGTAAGAAGAGACGATTTTTCAGTTTGATCCATCACCACTAATTCAGACGACAGTTTCTTCTTCTTCCTTTGTAACTTGGTATCTCTTAATTTTAACAAGAAACCTATGATTGTACAACAACATATTTAAAAGGGAAAGTGTTTTCAGGGCCTTAAACTCTCAGCTTTTCTTTCCTCTAAAATTGGTTTGGGTAATTTGTGGGCGGAAGTGCAAACGCAGCATATTGCAGAAATATTTATGATATCCTGGACGGGACGTGAGACAGTGGGTAGATGAATTATCATTTTAAACATATTTTAGTTCATTTGATTTAGGAGAATCTATTTCCTTTTGAAATGTGCTGACTGCATTTTAAAACTTCCTCCAAATTAAATTATGAATACAAATTGTTCTAAGCAATTTGTGCTGTGATTTGTTTTTGAGCAAAAAAAAATCCAACTGCACCCCAGTCATGTTACAGCCTCAAAGAAGTGACGGGATGCAGTATTTCAAATATATATGTATTTCTTGTTATGCATTCAGGACATAAATGCTGGAAATGTCACTACATATTTGCGAGCTTCTATTACATCAATCACTGCATTAATGTGGTGTGGTATGAAGGCGATCGACATGTGGTTCTGTTGAGGTGTAATTATTGCCCAGGTTGCGGTGATGCCGACCCTCAGGTCATCTGCATTGTCGGTTGCCGCGTCTCTCATCTTCCTCTTCACGATAATCCATAGATTAGGGACTTTCAAATTTTCATTCTTTGCGTAACGAATGTATAAAAAGAGTTTTACTTTCTAAAATATTATTAACATTTTAAACGTTTTAACTACTGAATGTTAATTTCAGTATTGACATCTTCCTTGTTTCAACTCCACCAGTTTATCTAGTGGACACAAACGTTATCACAATAAATAATGTGCGGTAGTTTCTGTGCTTTGTCTGTCTTCTGTAGGAGATGCATCACACAACTTTGATTCAACCTCCACCACAGCATGTCAGGACCTGGTTCATCAGCTATTTTAGAATCAAAGTGCAAATTGCTTGATAATGGTGTGAAAAAAGCCAAATTATCATCTCTGTAATTAATGAAGCTGACGGTGGTACGTATCGATGTCACTTCCTGTTGTTGCTCCATGTGTCTGTTGGCGTCTGTTAGCGTCTGCTAGCTCCGCGCGCTCTCTTATTACTCCTTATTCTCTGTACTGAGACTTTTCTAAACACACCTTCACGTTAATCACACATTTCTGTTGATTCACTGAAGTTTTTAGAAACAGTGATATTTCTAAACTGACCTTTTTTGTGTAGAGAACACTCGCTAGCTTAGTTAGCTTAGCTTCTAGCGGTACTATCGCTTCTGCTTCTCCTCTTTCCTGCTCTGTGTGTCAGATGTTTAGTTATTCCTCTGCCTCCTTTAGAGATAATGGTACCTGCATTAAATGTAGCATTTTTTCAGCTTTGGAGGCGAGGGTGTGTGAATTGGAAGCTCGAATCCGTGCTGTTGAAACACCCGCAGATAGTCGAGGCCCATTAGCTAGCGTGGGGCCAACAAGAACAGGTTGGCCTAGTGATCCTCCAGCAGTTCCCACGCAGCTGGGAAAGCAGCCTGGCTGGGTGACTGTACGCAGAAGAAATTCCCAGAACCCAGCCTTTGATCAATCAATCTAAAAGAGCTACTCCTGAAAATCTCATAAAGATAAAAACAACTCAGATGAAACAAAAATGTACAACTATTAAGTGTGGCTTATTGAACATCAGATCTCTCTCCTCAAAGTCCTTATTAGTTAATGATTTAATTCTTGATAATCAAATTGATTTGCTTTGTCTCACAGAAACCTTGCTGCAGCATGAGGATTATGTTAGTATCAACGAATCAACTCACTCTAATTATTCAAACTTTCACATTCCTCGAAGTACTGGGAGAGGTGGAGGACTAGGAACCATTTTTCAATCAGATTTATTATTTAATCCCAGGCCAACTAATAGTTATAGTGTTCTTTTGAACATTTAACCCTTAGCCTTCCTCATCCAACCTCTAAAAGAATTAAACCACTTCTGTTCGTTATTTTGTATCGTCCGCCAGGTCCTTACTCTGAATTTGTAGATCAGATCTCAGATTTTTTATCTGAAATAGTGTTAAACACTGATAAAATCATTATAGTGAGAGATTTTAACATTCATGTTGATACCAAAAATGACAGTCTAAATGTAGCCTTTACTGCCATTTTGGACTCGATTGGCTTCACTCAAAAAATCCAAACACCTACTCACTCTCTTGGTCACACTTTAGACCTTGTGCTGACTGATGGCAGTGTGAAAAAGTTATAGTGCTGCCTCATAACCCTCTCCTTTCTGACCAAATTTTGATAGCTTTTCAGTTATTTTTAACAGAGTACTTAAAATCTGAAAGAAAATGTCTTTATAGTAGGTGTCTATCGGACAATGCTGTTACAGCCTTCAAAGAATCCATTCCACCTCTAATTTCTTCAGTATTTCAGAGAAACACAGTGGAGGGCAACAAATTAATTTCATGCCATACAAAGATTGATGCTGTTGTTCATAGTATTACGTCCTCATTGCGTACAACATTAGAAAACGTAGCCCCCATTAAAAGGAGAGTGATTACTCATAGGAGGTTGCCCCCTCTGTTTAATTCAGAACTTTGGAGAAGAAATGGTGGTTTTCGCTTTTAGAGTAGTTATTTATCCTGGAAAAACAGCATGCTTCTGTCTAAAAGGACCCTGCGCCAAGCTAGATCTGCATATTTTACTTTACTAATAGAGGAGAATAAGAACAATCCTAGGTTTCTTTTTAATACAGTTGCTAAACTTACGAGAAATGAAAACTCTGTTATATCACCCATTCCTCCAACTCTTAGCAGTAATGACTTTATGGAATTCTTTATTGATAAAATTGAATCTATTAAAACT
>JAVLVB010001315.1:0-34429 GCA_032876305.1 Orestias chungarensis
TGTAAAGTCAACGACAACACAAGCCATTGCTTCTGCCTGCTGATTCCAGAGGAGTGAATGCTGCAAGTCAATGACTCGATGCAATCTGCTGGGGTTCCTTAGATTGGAAACTTTTTCAAATTGATTTGTTAGAATGTATCCTTGATTTTAATTGATTTTTTGTAAAGTGCCTTGAGACGACACCTGTTGTAAATTGGCGATATATAAATAATAAAATAAATAAAAACTGACACCTACAGCACTCCAGGGAAGCAGGAAACATGAGAGATGACAAGAAGGAGCTACAGTCACTGATTAGGGTAGAAATTACATTCCAACACTTCATTCACCTTTAAATTCCCTTTTTGCTCTGAAAAGTGAATGTAGACTGAGTTCAGCTTGTGAGGCCACAGTCACCACCTCCTGCTCATCTTCCTCCTCAAAAACATCCACAGCAGCGGCGTCTGTAAAAACAACACAGAGCTGAGCAAACGTCACAAAAACAGCTCTGCGTGCACGAGCTGATGCTCACCTAAAATTATATATATATATATATATGTAGTAGTTATGTTTGTTTAGTGAAGATGAATTTAAACAATGAAAGTATTT
The DNA here is from genome assembly GCA_032876305.1 of Orestias chungarensis. Classification (NCBI taxonomy): domain Eukaryota; kingdom Metazoa; phylum Chordata; class Actinopteri; order Cyprinodontiformes; family Cyprinodontidae; genus Orestias; species Orestias chungarensis. The sequence goes on from JAVLVB010001315.1 coordinate 589, forward strand.
CATTTTAATTGACCTCTTGAAACAATTCATGTTCATTTTTCTTAGTCTGAACTCTGGTCAGGTTCTGGGTTCTGGTTGGGAGTGGACAGGTTCTTAAAGTCCAAACCCTTTTCCTGGTTCTGCAGACCTGAAGTCTAGAGAACCTGCAGTTGTATGGAATCAAATAAGGGTCAGAAAGAATTTGCACTTGTAAAAAAAAATTCCAACCTTTAGGTTTGCAAATCTGAAAGCACAAGTACGAATTTTGACCCTTTTTTGAAGCCTGAGTGAATATCCAATCAGCACGTTGCTTATTGACTTGTCCACCAACTCGGTGCCCACCCACTCACCAACCAGCTATCCAATCAAGGAGCAGCAATTTCTGCCAGCGGCATAACACACACAGAGCCCAGTAACAGGAGGAAGATGGAGTCAAACGGTGAGATAGTTTAAAGTTGGATATTCAAGCTCCGTAGAGAATCAAGGATCAGTTTATTTCTATAGCGCCAAATTACATCAGATGTCGTCTCAGGGCACTTTACAAGAAAATCAATTAAAATCAAAGATATATCATAACAAAAAAGTTTCCAATCTAAGGAACTGCAGCAGATTCATGGAGTCATTGACTTGCAGCATTCACTCCTCTGGAATCAGCCAACAGAAACAATGGCTTGTGTTGTCCTTTACTTTACAGCAATCCCTCATACTGAGCATGCATGAGTTAGCGGTTTCTCCCTCCTGTGCGGGCCGATGCAGGCGGACTGGTTGCGGCTTTGGCTCTTCGGTTTCTCCCTCCTAGGAAACACGGTTGTTGATTTAGGGAGACATTTCCAAACCGAACACTCTTGAGAGCAAGAATAGCTTTTCTGTTTTGGCACACAATGACAAAACAATACTGTGGAATATTCTACAGCATTACACAGATAAGGTGCTCTTCTGACTCCATCCTCCTTTCCCCATTGACACAAATAATAAACGCCACATAGACTGCTTTGTAAATACGGCCGCCATCTTGGAGCGGTCGTCCTGCCTATAGGACAGCAGCAGACAGCAATTTTCAAGATGAGTGAAGCCGACACCCCACCCACGTGAAAAAAATGGCGAAATAGGTAAGATGGTTAGTGCTCCGTTTGTGCCGTTAAAATGGTCGTTTGTGCTGCTTTCGTTTATGAGATATTATGAATAATCATTTCGGTCGATAACGTCACTCCCCCCCCCTTCCAACTCCAAAACAAACCAAAGTGGTCTACTTTTTTAGTGCTTAGTTTGTGCAGGTTTGTGCCGTTAAAATGGTCGTTTGTGCTGCTTTTATTCTGATACCTGCTTTCAGGCCATGACAGACGATGACTTTCATCTGCGCTGGATTTAACAAAGCAAGTGTCATGCAACATTTTAATGTAACGTAACACAAGCTAAGGCAAAGCGGAAACGGAAACAACGCGGGATGTGAATAAACAGAGAACGGAAGCAGGAACAATACACGTAAATAAACACAACAATCAAACCAGCTAACAAAACATAGAAGGGGGAAAATAACTAACAGACAAATAAACAACAATAAAAATAACGAGAGGGGAAGCACAGGAAACCAGCGAGACTACTGAATAGGGAGACAGAATAAACCAAACAGAGAGCGGAGGCGGGACTACAAAATGTAAACAAGAAGACGAGCGAACGAGACGCGGGAAATACAAACACAACAAAACAATAAGACAAACTAGACTAATGATCACGGGAAGAGAGGAGCATACGAACACACAAAGGGAAACCAATAACAACCACGAGAGGGAAGAGACACGGGAAAACCGGAGACTGCAGGACTGAACCAGGGAAGAAAGTTAACTGAAGAACCAGGGGAGAGGACAAAAATGAAGAGCCAAGAACAGAGAACTCAGCAAGCAGGAAAGGAGGCTTACAGGAGACGTGGGGGAGGAAACTCTGGAGCGAAGACATCAGGGAGGACAACAGACGATCCAGCGGTGAGTAAAAGAATGACAGCGGCTTAAATACAGGGGAACCGGGGTTGGATTGGTGGAGAAGATGATTAGATGATTGATAACAGATGTGAATGATGAGTGGAGAAACACGCATAAATGAGGGAACACACACAGGAGGAAATAGAGAACAGGGGAGTGGAAGAACAAACTAGAGAACATGACCATATAGAAAATATAAACGAATAGTAAAGACAATAATAACAAAATAAGACAACTACTAGTGAACTAAATAAAAGCAAAAACCAAATATAAGTGAAAACAACAACAAACTGAACCAAACCAAAACATGGATCCTGACAGCAAGCAGTAAAATTCTGTATCAGCCGTTACTGTACGTGTTCCTTTTTTAATGTTTTTTCACAGTATTTCTTAATAAAGATTATGAAAATTATTTTGTCCTTTAAAGGAATGTGCTTTATTTGGCAACCACTAGCTTTCAAGAGTATTGGCTCCACCCATGCACTGACCCTCACCGGGGAAGGTGGAGCAGGATTAGCCCAACAGCTTTCCAGTTTATTCCAACAGTTTCCATTAAGGAGTTTTAAAACGTGTTCAGAAAAAAAAAACATTCCTAGCATATTTCCAAACGGCTAGGAAATCTGATGTTTGTCCAAGGTAAGTAAACCAATAATCCTTTAGTTTAAAATAAAACAGTGCTGCCACTGCAAGCTAGCCGCTGTTTAGCAAAGATATCTGCCGTCTGATTCCAGACATGTTTGCAAATCCACAACTTCCATTTTAAATCCATACTTTTTAAAGATGTTGAGAAACATTCTGCAAGGCTTCTTCTTGTAGGTTTTACATTTATATTCAGTCATGGATTCTTAGGTATGAGAGCAGACTGCATAGTTTTTTTAGTTCAACAGGTAATTTAATTTGAAATAAACAATACAAGTATGTAATAATGCAACATAGAAAATTCTAAAAAAAAAATCCCACATTAATGACAAACTAACGAGTTAAGACTCGTTTAAGCCACATCAATGTTTTGTGGCTTACATAGGTCAGAATAATGTGAAGAATGCTGATGTAAGCCTTTTTATTCTTTAAATAGATGCCTCGACCACCATCAATAGACTTTTTCAAGTACTCCGCACTTTTAAAGAGGCCATCTTTGTAGATGGCAAAATAGCCACTCCAGCTGCTCCTGTTTGGACAGTTAAGTCAGCTGCTGGAAAACAAGATGTCTCCAAAGGTCCTGTACACTTTTGTAGAGTTACATAGGAACAACATCTGGTCACATTTGGACATCAATGAGCAGGAACATGATCCTGACAGTAGTCTGAGCACAGATGTCGACTCTGATTCCATTCCTCCTGGACCAGACAATTGCTCTGGATTTCAGCTTCAAGTTCCTTATGAAGAGTGCATCAAATTTGTTCCTGAACAAGTGGAATATAATGACAAGCTTTCAACTTCTGGCAAAAGGGAAAACACAATTTTGAAGCCTGGCACTTGGAGTCGTGTTATTAATGATCTAATTTGGAAAAAGGTAAAAAGCACATTTGTGTTCCAAAGAGCAAAGGTTTATCCAACAGTCACTAGCAAATACATAGACATTAAAGGCTTCTGTAAAGAATGTCAAGGTCATGTAAAAATAACATGTGACGAAGAGCCAGGTGTCAACAGCCCAATGTTGTTTCAGTGTTCCATCGAAGATACAGATATCTCCGTGCACACTGGGCACGCCAAGCGGTTCATGTCTGGAAACCTTCGGAAACAGATTTCAAAAGAGTTATGCGAGGGCAGGATGGATCTATCTGTATGGAGGTCAGCCAAGGCGGCAGATTTGATGGATATTGGAGATCCTAAACCAAGTCATCTTCCAGATTTGGCTACCCTACGAAAAGCCAAGCAGGAGAGAAGAGATTTAGAATTAGGCTACAAAGATCCTATTCTGGCTTTGCAGTTATTAAAATATAGCACAACTCCCAGTGGTAGTATTAGAGATTTTGCTCTGGACAAGTTTTTCTGTCACTATTGGAGTCAAACACAGCTACATGTTTACAAAGCATTGTCCAACAAATGTCCCTCTGTAGTTTGCTTTGATGCAACTGGCTCAGTTGTGAGAAGACTGATGAGACCAAATGGTACATCTGGCCACATCTTCCTCTATCAAAGTGTTCTGACAGGGGACAGCTGCTCAGTTCCAGTTGTACAGATGCTATCAGAGAGACACGACATTAATGCAATTGCAACATGGCTGACAGAATGGCTTCATACAGGTGCTGCTGTACCACAGGAAGCTGTGAGTGACTTTTCTCTGGCTATTCTTGGTGATATGGTGAAAGCCTTCACACCTCAACCTGATCTGAAGACCTACATTAACGGATGCTTCCATGTGCTACTTGGGAACCAGTCTGTAAAACTTCCTCCTTGTTTTATCAGGGTTGATGTTGCACACTGCATAAAGAAGATCTGCCAGTGGGACTTCCTGAAAAACAAGCCACACCGTGTCAAAGACTTCTTTGTCAGGGCAATAGCAAAGCTGCTTCAATCTCAGTCCTTGGAACATGCAAAACAGTTAATTCATGCTATCACTGTTGTGGCCCTCAGCGAGGAAGAGGGTGAAGATAGTTCTGGAGTTCCCCTTGAATCAGAGAGGTGCAAAAAATACCTAAAAACCCAGAGAAGACTCCATTATTACAGCCGAAGACACCAAGGAAGCGCATCAAGTGGATCCTTTTAAAGATATTCAGACTGACCTACGAGATTGGGTATCAGACATATGTGAGGAGAGCAGGTTACTCGCTGCAGCCAATGGGGATAACATCCATTTCCTCCCTGTTCCACATATAACCAGACTAGCATGTTACTTGCCCCTTTGGACCGGAGTGATGCCCCCCCTCTTCAAAAGCACCAGCCTCAAAGCAAGCTCAGCCACTGTTGAAGCAGAATTTTCAACATGAAAACTTACCCATTCCTGTTGATCGTTTTATTCCTTGTCATCTTTCCTTCATTGAAGGAAAATTGAGGATTTGTTCAACAAAAAAAGAGAAGGAAACATTTACATCTACAGAAGTTACAGAAACTGCATTCATGTCTGCTCACAATGCTGAAGCTATGAGAAAAAGGGTTTCTGAGCATTTGGAGGAATCTGAAAAAAACACAAACATCCTCCAACAGATGATGAGGTGGATAAACTGGAGAGGACTAATTCTTCTTTATCTGACTCCCTGCACTGAATGGCTTCATGCAGATGCATCTTTTGGGGCAAACAAAGTAAAAGTGGAAACCTGCACCAACCTGTTAGAGCTGGGAAAGCAATCATCTCTGTGCTAAACACATGTGCATTTGATGCTTATGCTGCACTTTCTGTGACAGCTCTGTACTCCAAAACATTGTCAGGCATGACAGTGAAAATCCCGTCTTGCACTTAGTGAAAACTATTGCAACAGATGGTTTGACCACAAAAACATATTCACAGAGGGCAGAGATACTTAGCACAATGTTTGAAATAAAACAGTTGAGGTCCGGCGCCAATCAGATTGATTCCCAGTGCAATATTTCCACCATCATTGGAAAAACAATGAGGAATGTCTTCTACAAACGCTGCTCTTCACAGTACTGCCAGCTAAACAAAGGAACAACGAGGGAAGAGCCGTTTCTTTCTCCTGATATTTCTGTCCTGATGGATTCAGGCATGGCTCAGCTGGACACGTCAGTGGAAAACGGACTCGCCCTTTCAGATTCTTCCTGCCTTCACCCAATACAAAATGAATCAGTGTCCAGCTGAATTCAAAACAGGAGCCAGCACCTCAGGAAAAGTGCTGTGTGCAGGAACCGTCACTCACAGCTACAGGATTGGAGAAATAGCATGGATCAACACCGACCTTGCAAACTCTACTCAATATGCTTTGAGTGAATCTCCCTCCATTATGGTTCTCCAAGGAAAGACATTCAATCTGAGAGGAGTCATCGCATTCCAGGGAAGCTTGACCAAAGGTGGTATGGGACATTACACCGCATACTGCCGGAGAGCTCCGTGAGTGTGGGAGCTTTACGATGTCCTGGCAAATGCTGTGAAGACAGTTTCAGAAAAGAAACTAATACAACCACATGCTGCGTTATACACAACAGACTGAGAACTGTTCATAGTTTCAGCAAGTTTAGGGAAAAACTGCACATCAGGCATTTAGTTTAGTGCCAATGTTTCATATCTGTAAAGATAAATAGTTCTTATGTTGTACATCAAAGTATGAATAAAAACCTTTTGATATTTAATTGATAACATAAAGTTAATTTTCAAAATCACAAGTGTTTGTTTTTCTTTGAAAGTATAATATATATTAAATGTTCAAACAGTAACTAACTTCATTATGCACGAGTTTAGAAGTCATAGTTAATTACTATTCAGTACTTGATTTACTTAGACAACTTTATTGTCCCAGTTTTGGAGGAAATGAGAAATAAGAGGCTTACCAAAGACTGAAATGGTGACAAAAAAGCTCTAGAAGACAACTGAGGCTGAACCTAAACAGTAATTAGAGACACATTAACTTAATTGTCTCTTAACTAGATGACGTGAACAACTGAGACAATAAGACTAGATTTAGCCAATATATCTGAATTTAAAAATATATTTTATACGCTCAAATGTTGTTATCCGAATGGACGCAAAACGACCCCTCAGTGAAACTGTTGTCCAAACTCCATACACCATCATTAAAGTTAATCTAAATAGAGAAAGAAAGCAGCACAAACAATAGTTTTAATTGCACAACCGGAGCACTAAAAAAGTAGAGCACTCTGGTTTGATTTGGAACAAACAAACCAAAGGGTTAGGGCCCCCCCCCAGAAGTGACGTCATCTGCCAACACTATTTTTCATAATATTTCATAAACGAAAGCAGCACAAACGACCATTTTAACGGCACAAACCTGCACGAACAGAGCACTAACCATTCTACCTATTTGGCCATTTTTTTATGTGAGTGGGGTGTCAGCTTCACTCAGCTCAGTTTGCTGGATGCTAACAGAGCTCTGTGCTGCATAGTTTTACCTTTCACAACTAAGATTCAACATTATCATTGTTTGAATGTTGTTAATAGAATATTAATGTACTGTAGTTTATTTCTGCTTCTGAAAAACAAACAGCAAACATTAAGCTCGGCTGTGTTTATAGCTGTTCACTCACTTGTAGGAATGAGCTGCCATTTATGTTACCTCAGTTCTTTCCTGTTTCTTTTAGTCAGGGAAGTAAGTTTTTCTCATTTGGTTCATTTATTTTCAATGAGGTATGTTCATTATTATTCAGATATTTTTGGCACTGGCTCATTCTGGAGTTATATGCTCTCTTTTGTCTCAGGTTAATCAAAGACATTTCTGTTTTTAAATAAAAATCATTGTAAAATGTTTAACTTTGTGTGTGCTGGCTACTTGGGATGGGAAGAGGAGAAACCTTTCATGTTGTGATCTAACCACTCCTAGACGGGTCCTAACATGTGTAAACACCTTTTTGACAGCGATCTTAGTCCAGACTCTCCTGTGATCTGTGCTGTGCAAGTTTGGTCAGGGATGCTGTCACATCATCATTTGATGAAAGCTACCAGCTTCTAGTCCTGAAAATTAATGTTTGCTCAGTGATTTCATAACAAGGCTCACAGAAGCTGCTGAGAGCTGCAGAAACAGAGATTCACCAAGATTCAGGACGGCAAACTCCAACGACGTCAACAGTCACCTACAACATCTGGGAGGAGATGGGAACAGACTATGTTCTTCAGCTTGGGGAACACTTTGAGGAGACACAGTTTATTGTCTTTTTAATAAAATGTATTAATACTGTTCTTGTTTGAGTTAATGGACTTGTGGCTGATTTTGTTTCTTCTGGGTTTACTGCTGGGTGGGCTAGGATTGAGCCTTGTGAGCTTGTGTGTTATGTTGTCTTTGACTAGTAATGAAAGGATGTTGGAAGGTTGGATTTTTATTTTACAAGTACAAATTCTTTCTGACCCTTATTTGATCCCATACAGTTGCAGCAGAGTGTCCAGCAGGGGGCAGCACCTCAGAGGACTAGAAATCTGGTCATTATTGAAATTGTTGCCCAGATGTTAGGAACCTGAGAAAAAACTTTTCTACAAATGTTCCTAAACTAAAATCTCTTATTTTTGTGTTTATTACTAGAAACAAGTTTTATTGTTTCTAAACCTCAACAGATTTAAACTGACCCCAGAGTTCAGTTCTGACTGATTCTACTCCAGATTATTACAGATTTTTAACACATCCATGATAAAGATTCTGTTCTTGCTGCTGCTCAGGTTGTTCTAAATGTTCTGCTGAATCTTTGCTCTTTAAACTTTATTCCTGCAGATCATTTTCCTTTTTTTAATATTTCTCACATATTAACATTTAGACTTTGGTTTCTCTCGATTTCTATAAAAAATCTATAGTTTATAAAGAATTTCTTTAATCCAAGAATAAAAATCCTCTCAATTAATCCTAATCTGTTAATCTCTGATTAAAATTGTGTTTGATCATTGAGGTGTGATTATAGCGTCTATAGATTCATGTTCTCAGGTGTTTTTAGCTCCTCAGTCTAAAGCAGTTCAAGAAACATAGAAAAGATTTTATGCCATCAGAAATAATCTGAAGGATTAAAAATAGTAATTTTATTTGTACCAAGGTGGAGTTGTTCATCCTGATCTACCTTTCATTACCAGAGGAGTGAAACAAATCATGAATCTGGTTAGTTTGAAAATAGAAACATCAGATTTAATTCTGAGATCTCAAATTTAAATGTAATTTTTTCCAAGTTTGTCTGTTAAATTTGTTTAAAAAGCTTTTTTGAATTTAAAGTTTAAACCAGTATTAATAACATTTTTGCTCTTTGACTGTTTTCAGGTTTTTAGTTCTGAAATAAAAAAAGGTAAAGAAAAAAATCAGCAGGCAGTAAAAACAGGAAGAAGCTGCAGAGAACTGAGAACGTTCCGTTTGGAACATCAAGGAACAAAAAATGTGCACCGAGGAAAAAACAGTGATGGTAAAATCAGCAGACCCAGCAGACTGGCACCCTATGGAGGGATTTAAAAGTTCTCAGTTTTCTGTTAATGCTGATGTGGAGAAAACAGAAAAGAAACATGAGAAACAACAATTCCAGCATCATTCAGGTTCATGTTGGATTCTTTGCTCCCATTCTGACAAGCATTGTTAGTCATGGTTCCCTCAACACCTTCGTCTCCTGATTACTTTATACAGATTTATACACATGTTGGGTAAATCTCATTTGTCTTCACATAATCAGTCCTTTGTATGATTTACAAAAATAAAAATCATTAATCATCAGGTGATATAATTAGAAATAAACTGTTTGTATCATTTGATCCACATGGAGTTAAAAACATGTTGGTGACTCCTGCTGTGGAGCTTTAGAGGTGGATTATTAACGGAATTATGAATGAATATGATCTTCTGAAGCTTCTGTTCAGAACATGAATTAATAGATATGAATAATTCAGTTAAACTCTATTATAACCTCCCTGTCAGGAAGTAGTTTTAGCTGAGTCTGTTGTTGTTCCTTCTTGTTCCACCAGAGGGCGTCCAGGAGGTTCTACACACACTATTTAATAAATCATTTCAACTACAGTTAGCAACTATCACTGTTATAACTGCTACTCTGCTTTTAGATCTTTAGCTTTGAATCATGAAGCTAAAGAAAAAATCCCTGAAATCAGGAACAGATCAAACATTTGATCAATTACAGAAATAGAAATTGACCAAAAACTGAGAAGGATTCTTCCTCTTCCTCTGAGATGACTGTAAAAGTGAAAGATGAGAACTTTATAATAATGTTATGATCTGAATCTGAATGTTGCTCAATTCAACACTTTCATTCATATTTGGGTGGTTATTCTCCAGTAAAACAGATCAGATCCAGAGGATCATGTTTCTGATGGTTGGTATAGATCACAGCTAATGAACCCGCTGTCGTCACCATGGTAACCACCAGCATCCTATAATACTGCCTTCCCCCTTTTCTCCGTTCATCCAGGATGGAAATGAAGTAAAAAGCCTCTAAAAATAGTTCATGACTCCTGCTGACCAATCAGAGAGCAGAGGGGGGGGGGCATATTTGGTTAATATCTACTATAAGAAATTTGTCATCAACACGTTTCGTACAGGTCAACTTTTTAAAGTCATATTTTCATTAAAAATCCTTCATAGATTTATATGATCATGAAAATATGTCATAATATGAAAAGAAAATATTCATAATATATTTTAATGCTCCTAAAGTAAACATAAGAACACAGAAAAAAGATGTAAAACTGTTACTGATGTTTCATTTTGTTCTATTTTGAACATTTTATGAAATGATTCCATGATAAAAATCCTAATTGGCTCCAGAGCCGCCGGCTGCTGATCTCTGGTCTACAAGCTTCAACAGAGCCTGGAGTTCTTTCTACATCCCGTGACCAGTGTCAGGTGATGCTGGGGGGGGCAGAGACAGAAAGTCTTCATGACTTCGTGTGAAGATCCAGAAACGTCAGAGAGGAACAGAAACAGTAGAACGTTTCTAGGCTCCAGGTCATTTTCTGCAGAAACCTTCAGAAATATTCTCAGCTCAGTAAATCTGAGTTTGTTTTGTCTCCATTCAGAACTCAGTTCAGTTCTGACTTGTTTTTAAAACGCCGCAGAATCCTTTGTAATTCTCCTCCCATCCTTTGTCTCTACCCTCGTCTCATCCAGACGCTGTGAGGCAGCAGAGAGAGGACGGAGACAGACTCATCATGGACGCTCTGAAGAAAGGATTCTTCAGGGCAAAGCAATAAAGTGTTTCCAGATGAAAAGTAGTAAAACAAATAAAGTGTAGAAACTGCAGCTGAGTCAGCTGGACGTATTAAACTGCAGCAGAAACACGAGGCAGTAAAATAGTCTGAAATATAGAAAGTTCAACATTTCCTTACATTTGATTTCATCTCATTTAAAAGCTTCTCTGTTTATTATTATTTTGCTTTTTTTTTATCAAAGATCAAATTGAACTTTTCTTACTTATAAAATCAAATGAAATCAATGAGAGTGGCCAAAACATGAACTCATCCTCTCAGCTTCATGAAATATTCATCAGATCAGAAACTTCCTCCTGTTATTGATACAGAAGAAGCTCAACTTTCAGCTTCTCCTCAAACCTCTGCTGCGTTAGAGATCCCAGAGATCCGCTGACAGTGAATCACAGACTGGGTCCAATCAGACAGAACCGGTTCCTTCACATGTTCTACCGACCACAGACTCTGGATCTGGTCCAAGCAGACACAGATCACCATGTAGTTCCTCTAATGTCCACTAGAGGATGTCCCACAAACCAAAACCTAAAAGTAACTAATCATGTTCTGATCATGTTCCTGCAGCCTGGTTCATATTTCTACTGAGAACCAAGAAATATAAAGTTTAACTCATCAAAAAAGTTTCATTTCAAAAACATAAACCAGGAATTTCTGTTGGAAGAGATTTAGAATCAGAATCAGAAAATAACTTTACTGCCAAGTTTTTGGACAAACCAGGAATTTGTTTTGGCTTCGTTGGTCAGAAACAAACGTGTAAAATATGGAAATAAAAGTGTTGGAGTAAATAAAATAAAAGTTAAAAATGATGAGCAGAACAACAATGAGCTTTAATTACAGAGAGTAAACAAAGCAGAAGTCCAAGCTGAGACTTAATGTAACGCAAAGATTAGCTGGTAAAATGTCAACACACAGAGGCGGCAATCTTGGATTGATGGATTTGACCTAAACTCAAATTATGAACCAAAAAAGGAACTAAAGCAAAATGAAACTGAAGAGGACCAAGAACAGATCCTTGATGTAAAACAGAAAACAGCTAAACTATTAAACCTGTAAGATTCAATGTGAAACCATTAATATCATCTGTGAGATGTTTGTTGTTTATAGACTGAAAGTTGGTGTAAAATCAGTTCATCTCCTCTGGCGTCACAGAGCAGAAGTTCCTCACAAACTAGACGGATCATTTTAGAAGTCGGGACCGTGAGGAACGTCTGCAGAGAGGATATTCTGTAGATATCATCAGTCTTCACTGATGACTGCAGACTGTGACATTCAGACTGACGTCTGTAATCAAAGTCTGCAGACGTTCCTCCAACCAGACGTGATTCAGAACCACAACTGAACTTTATGTGACTTTAAATTATGGATTTAATTTGAACTGAAGACTAAATCCAGGCTGTCTGTGGTCAGACTACGCTCTGCTGACAGTTTCATCAGACATTACATTAACAACGTTAGGAAGAACATTTAACCTCTTTAACCTCAAAAACTCATTACAAAATTACTGCATAATAAAATTATTCTGTCAGACTGTCTCAGTGTTGGCAGTTTAAAAGTCTCTTATTTTAGTCAAATTATGAGCCTGTTGGTTTTTCTTACTCCTGGTTGGTTTGGTTCTAAACTTGTGAAGGAGAATATCTCAGTTTTAACTTTTTATTCTACTTTCATTAAAGTTTTTAACATCTCTGGGATTAAAGGCACAAAAAACAAAGTCAAGATGAAAACTTTGGTGCTCAGAACATGATTTATTGAGACATTTATTTGTTTCATGACATATTTACACCCCCCCCCCCACTCGTTTTAAAGTAAATTAGAAAATCGTTTGATGATTTATATTATTTTGACTAAATAGACGTGTAAATGGTTTATGATTAAATTAAATTCTATTTTCTTGATGTTTAACAGGAAACAAGTTGATGGAGGGCGTGGTCACAGGTGTGAACACAGGTAAGCAGGGGTTGGGGCTTCAGGTTAAACTAGCTCCATAACACCAGGTAAAAAAAACTGTTTAATTAATTATGATTATGGTTAGCCCGAGCATTAAACATCATAAATGCTTTAAAAGCATCAACATTAGCTCCTCTCTGACAGCCTGGTGGGAATTTCTTAAAATAACAAAATCCTCACTCTTTCCATGTAAATTATTACCGATTTGGAACAAACCTGACATCCTGCAAAACAAAAAATTGCTAAACTTTACAGTTTGTAAAAACAAAGGAATAAAGACTCTGGACTCTAAATTTCTATTAAAACTAACAAACAGCGACTCTGAGGGAGTTTCGCTGCAGCTTATTTCTGTGTTTACAGTAGGAAATACAGAACAGATGATGATGATGATGATGATGATGTCCTTTATCTCAGGCTGGTTTCCCTAAATCAGAGTCAGGAGGGGAACAGATGGAAGCAGCACAGTAGGTGAGAAACTCCACAGATGAAACAATCAATGTTAAACTAGTTCTTTTTTTCTGCATGAAGCCTGAAAATTAATGTTTTATTCAACTCTGGTTAAACTGATCTAACTTTAATTTAGCACTAGAGGGCGCCATAAGATCTCAGACAGACTGATGAGAAGTCAGAAGTTTTACAGATTCAGGGAAAGAAATAGAAACAAATTTAACTTTAGCTGAAATAAATTAAACCAATTATTAGTTTGAAGTAACAACGATTCAGCTGAGTTTAAAGCCTTTCTCTGCTGATCATAAGGAGATCAGAGTCAACACAGAAACTGGTGCATTAACCTGACAGACCATAATAATCCTGGAGAGAGAAAGAGTCACAGGAATATCTGGATCAATGATCTAAACCTCTGTACGTCCCTGTTCTTCTAACGCTCTCCTGGTGATCTCCAGACATCTGCTCCATAAATCTACACCTCTCTCTATCTCCTCTCTGGACATTTTGGATCACTTTTAGAAATCCAGAGAACAAGTGAGCATCTGAAAGGCCTGGGGAAGTGAAACCAGCGACGGATGTTAGGAACGTCCTGTTCCTGTTGAGACTCCTGAGGATAGAGACTAAAAGTTTGTTCCTATCAGAAAACTGGATTTTCACAGATCTGCTGCTCAGAGGTTTCATCCCTGGTTGATGCCAGAGTTGAGCTTTCATAGGAAACATAGAGTACCTAGAATCTGGTTTTACATCAGTATTGGTGCTCTGAGGTTTCATTGTTCCAGACACTAACCTGACCTGGAGAACTTTCTATAGACTCTCAACCCTCTTCCTCCTCGTTTGTTTCTGCTGCTGTTTACATCCTAGAACCAGAGGAAATCCTCCCAGGTCTCTCAGGTTTGTTCCTGAGGATTTTAACTGATCCTGATCCTGGCCCAGACTGACAACTTCAGCTGCTTCTTATTATGAATATGTGGCACTGCTTGCTTCAGACATTGTTTACGTCCAGATTTACCACGTCTGTCTTCTTCTGCTAAACAAACATGACACGTCTCACATTGATGATGGAGAAGTTGGATAAAATCTGAGATGACCTTTCAGACTGCAGACAGTTAAAACTATCAGTTATGAATCTAATTTAGTTCCACATAAAGCAACACAAATATGAGTTTTTTTCAGGGGAGTAAAAGATGAGAATTGGGCCGATCAGACTGAATTCCTCAGATATGAGTTTATCCTGCTGTGTGAACGTAGATGTAGACTCTAAAGGTTGTTTCCTAAAGTCCAGCCTGCATCAGGAGCTGTGGTTCATCTCTACATCGCCACTGATGAGTGTCCTGTGTTAGTCCATCACTGAGAGGTTTGATTGAACCACAAACAGAACTGAACCAGAACCAATCACGTCTGCAGAGAAAATTTTAAACGCTGAGCTCCATCCAGAACTTGTTCAGGTCTAGTCTGGAGATGAGGCGCTAACATCTCTGCAGAACAACACATTCTAGACACAAGATGTTCTACATTTAGCTTTGCTTCACTTTTAGTTTGAGGCTCTTCAGACACTGGACCAGGAATAATTAGATGAAAATAATTTATTTGTGAAAAATGTAAAACAATAAAGGAAAAATCTGCTGCTGAGAGAGACAAGAGAAAGAAACTTGGAGCGTTACACTAACTTTAACTAGGACCCTTCTCTGGTTCTGCTACTCCTCTGATGAATCCATATAAAGAGCTGCTGGTGAAGCTGGACCAGGAAGAACGTCCTGCAGAACCAGAACTCACATTTCTGCATCTGTAGTCATGATGGCAGGAAATAACATCTCCAGTAACTGATACTGAGCTCAGTCTCACACGCACAGATATTTATATATAGAGAGAGAATGATTCTGGTTACAATCTGATGTTTAAGGAGAAATGTCAAAGTTAACACTAAATTCTTCTTCTTTTATTTTCTTTCTCTCAGACTCTGAACCTCCTGCCGTCTCTGAGGAGAGAATAAGAAGCTTTAAAATGTAACCTGTTGCTGCTCAACCGTTTCTGTCCTGTTAACCAATCAGAAGCTCTGATACCTGTCACTGTTGCCATGGTTACTTGGTTTTTCTCCCACATATTTGTATATTTTACGCAGGTGCATCCATGCTTTGAGCTGATTGGTTCATTTGTGGTTCCTTAGCCTGCCAGACTCCGCCCCCTGGCTGAGTCTATATTGCATGAAGCTTCACTAAAACTCTGGAAACACAGGAAGTCATGATTGGAGTTCATTCTGTCTCTTCTGTGTCGCTGATTCAGGCTCAGGTTTGAGAAACTACAGGAGTGAAATAAAGAGTTTTAATCCACCTGAAGGTTTTATGATCTATTTCTCCACAGAAGTCTCTTTTACCGTCGCTGGATCTAAAGGATGAAATATCGATATTAGGAAAAAAGTTTTTGTAATAAACAAGCAGAAGATCCACAAATTTCTCAGGCTGGAAAGAAAAATCTCACAAAGCTCCTACAGGGAGCAGGTTCCCATGGTGATAAAGTCAGATTTACACTAATCTCTGTTCCTGGATTAAATACATAGAGCTGCTGTTAATTCAGGATTATACTGTAAAACTAAAACTGTAAATAACTTCCTTTCTGGAAATCCTCAGATTCTTCAGCAGAACAACAACAAAGAAGAATCTGATAGAATTTACATTTACATTTATGCATTTAGCAGACGCTTTTATCCACAGCGATTTACAAAAAGAGCTTTCAACATTGAACTACGACGCAATTTACTCAGTTACCTGCAATATGCTAGGAGAGGATTTAACTTTAATGATGACACTCATTCAGAGCATTTAGGTAAACACAGAAGGGCCAAGTACCATAAACTGAGTGGTAACTAATATCAGGGGGGTAATAAGTGCTTTTAGAGCTTTCAGGGCAATAGATACTCTAGGAAGAGCTGGGTCTTCAAGGATTATCTGAAGGTGGAAAGAGAATCTGATGCACAGATGCACGTAAGGTCATTCCACCAGCGAGGAACCGCAAATGAGAGAGTTTACATTGACCTGCACGGGGCTTTGGTCGCGTTAGTTGGCGCTCCTTGGAGGAACGGAGCGGGCTGGCAGTAACGTAAGACTTTACGAGGGTGTTGAGGTAGATGGGCGCTGATCCATCAAACACTCTGTATGCCAGCATTAGTGATTTGAATTTGATGCGTGCAACTAAGGGAATCCAATGGAGTTCAGTATAAAGGGGTGTGACATGCGATCGCTTTGGCTGGTTGAAATCCAAGCGAGCTGCAGCATTCTGGATCATCTGTAGCGGTCTCACAGCACAGGGTGGAAGACCTGTTAGGAGAGCGTTGCATTAGTCAAGGCGGGAAATTACCAAGGTCTGAACTAGGAGCTGTGTCGCATGTTGAGTTAGATATGGCTTAAACTTCCTGATGTTGAATAGAGAGAAGCAACACGATCCAGCGGCAGAGGCAACCTGATCCGCAAAGGTCAGTTGATCATCGATCATGACGCTCAGGTTTCTTACAACCTTAGTGGTGCCACAGATAGGGAGTCTAATCTTATGCTGATGTTGTGGTGAATATTTTTCTTGGCTGGGATAACAAGCAGTTCAGATTTGGAGAGGTTCAGTTGGAGGTGATGATCTTTCATCCATGCAGATATGTCATAAAGACAGGCTGAGATTCACGTCGGTACTGAGAGGTCGTCTGGAGGGAAGGACAGATAGAGCTGGGTATCATCTGCATAGCAGTGATAGGAGAAGCCATGCGAATGGATGATTGGACCCAGCGAAGTAGTGTACATGGCAAAGAGGAGTGGCCCCAACACTGAGCCTTGATGCACCCCTGTGGAGAGGTGGTGTTGTGTCGATGATTCGCCTTGCCATGCTACCTTGAAGGATCGTCCGGTGAGGTAGGGTTCAAACCAAGAGTGTACACTGCCCTCAGTGCCCATGTCTGCCAGCTTGTTAAGTAGGATGCTGTGGTTTACAGTATCAAATGCAGCTGAGATGTCCAGTAGCATGAGAACGGATGATTAGCCTGTCGCTTTGGCTTCTTTCAGGGATTCCGTCACTGACAGGAGAGCCATTTCCGTGGAGTGACCGATGTTAAAGCCTGATTGCTTAGAATCAAGGATGTCATGTTGGGAGTGAAATTTCGTCACCTGCTTTGAGACAGCTCTTTCCATGATTTTAGATAAGAAAGGGAGGAGGGAGACTGGTCTGTAGTTCTCCACTTGGGTGGGGGCTAGGGAGGGTTTTTTGAGTAAGGGACTTACCTGGGCTTGTTTGAAAGCGGTGGGGAATGATCGGGTAGATAGTGAAGCATTGATCACATGAGTGGCTGCTGTCACAACGGTTGGAGCTATGGCTTGCAGGAGTGTGGTGGGAATAGGATCCAGAGGGCAAGATGTAGGACGGCTGCCTGTGAGAAGCTTTGATACCTCCTCCTCGGTGAGAGGGGTAAATGAAGAAAAGGAAGCAGTGGGTTCAGCGGCGCTCAGAGGAAGGACCAGTGAGGAAGGGTGAGCTGTGGTCTGTGTAGATGGGTCTGAGAACTGACTGCTGACTGCCGTGGTGTGTGAGAGAATGTGTAGTTGGTGAAGAGTGCAGTCGGTGTGGCGCTGTTTTGTGGTTTGATCCAAGTTTCTCTGAGGGCAAGGATGTCCAGTGAGAGATGTTTTACATTGGCAGAAATTAAGTCTGCCTTGTTCACCGCTGACTGACAGTTCCATAGACCTACAGAGAATTTATTGGTTTTGGGTGACGGTGTGAGTTAGTGAGCGGAGATTTCTGAGGTTACGTTTCCATTTGTGAAAGTAGAACCGCCTGTGGGTGCCAGAAATAACAGAGATAGGGTGGTGACACATCGCGAAATAGTGAAGGTAGACCCTGTTCCGTGGACACGCTTCGGTAGACACGCACGTCTTTACCAGAGAATATCTTCACACGAGAAAGGCTGAACACAAAGGCTGACACTTCACTGACACTTCAGTGTATTCCCTATTTTGTTATGCACAAGTACATGCAGCTGTTCTGTGTGATTGAATGATCCGGGTGAGACTACCCCCTGGGAAGCAGATAGAAACCAAGACCTGAGGGGAGTGGTCAGAAACACTTCCCTAGACAATGGATCCTTGATTGACTTAGTTCTCACTTCCTGAATGGCTTTCAGGTGAGAGTTTCAGTCAAAACAGGAGATCCTCAGGTGCAATTTAGTTAGTAAATAAGCACAGAATTAAAAAAGCAGGCACTTACTCTTCTTAGTCAGTAGTCCCTTAGTCAGATAGAACCTGTCAGAGCGGTCAGAACTAAACTCCTCCCACTAAATCCTCCTACCTGTCCTGCCTCCATCACAGGTGAAGCATTTTCTGAAACAGAAGTATTTAATCTCTGACACCTGAATCGTATTTCAATTAGTTTATTCACTAGCAAAGTTTTTTTGATCTGTTATTTTTAATCAAAATAAAATGTAACATGTATTAAAAAATAAACTTACATACCCAATATGTTTTAGTAAAATAGGTTGGTTTACATTCTCTTCATTAATAAATGTAATAAATGAAACAAAGTATAATCTGAATCATTTAAACAAACCACAAAAACACTGAAGAGTCTTCAGACGCTACATAACTAGTCCCAACAAAGAGAAAAACAACTTCCAGAGATAGACCTCCTGTTTTTCTGGTTTGAGCTTAGACTAGTTCAGACTCAGAAATAAACTGTTAATATTCAGAGGCTCTGAGAGAGACTACTGGCTAGCAAACAGATCCCAAACAGAGCAGCTAGAGAACCAGATCAGAAAATGTAGGTTCTTCTGGAACCCTCTTGTAACATGTTCAATTATATTAAACTATGGTGAAATTAGTAAATGAGTAAAAGTTAAATTTGATATAAAAGAGATAAGAAATCAGACACATCCAAGTATTTTTACACCATCTTAAAAGGTTTTGTCCTGAAAGAATTGGGACAAAAAGGGTTCTTTAGACTGTTTATGTTTGTGGTTCTAATTGTCACTGATGGACTCGGTTAAGTTCAGGGACTGATTGTCCAGGATGAGAATATCCTCCATGATTCCTTCTTAATAAACCAGGAATGATGCAGATCCTCCATGGAGGGAAGAACTAACATTTGTCTGAGGAGCTTTAAAGACCTTATGAAGAACTTTCAAGATAAAATAACCCCAGCAGACTCAGGGAGAGTGCAGCTGTGATGGACTGAACTACAACAAACATGGAGGCTGGTATCAGAACTAGTAATCCCAGGATGCTCTCTAATAACCACTCAGTTTAGCAGGAACAGGAAGAGTTTTCATGTCTGAATCTAAACAAAACCATTGAATCTGGAGCTCTAAACGGTCTTTTATTCTTTATCATAAAACATAATTGAGGAGTTAGCAGAAGACGCTCTGCTTTGTCTCAGAAGAAATTAAGAAACCAGTGTTTGTATCTGGGCTGAAAGAATGAATCTTATCCCCAGTATATTCGTAATATTCATATATATCCTTGATTTATAAATTTTCAAACAGAGATGTGTTATGGATGTATGATTTTGTATGTATGATTCTGTGACCTTTTCTAATAATCTCTTTGCTGGACTTAGTAAATATCTGTCCTTGTTGTTTATCTGCTGCACCGCTCACTGCTACAGTTTACACAACATAACTGCTGATCACATAAACGCAACACATAGTCAAGGATAAACTGATACAAGAGGATGACACCCTTTAGGAGGGTTAAGAGTGAGGAGTAGATAAAAGCAGGACTCGCGCTCCATTCTTTGCTTCATTTGGTTCATCCTTATGATGAGTGGAGCGATGGTGAATGTCACTCTGTATCTGTTCCATTGGCATAATTGTACACTGATTACTTTTATATTAAATGTTGATTTTATACTTAACCATTTCTCATTATTTTTACAAGGTAAATACTTTGCTGGTTTTACTGGTTGGGTCTCGGAACTGGATAGAACGGACCTGGAGGAAGTAAGGGGTTGAAACCCACTTCCGCAACAGTGGGGGCTCGTCCGGCTGTCCAGGTTCCAAACGAGACCCACCCCGCAAGAAGGACCCAGACAGCGGCGACGGGGGGACCGAGCCTTCAGTACAGTAAAAGACGTCATGAGATAAGGAAACAGAGAAGTCATGCATGCAGTTAAAAACTAATCGGTGATTTAACAAGAGAGAAGAGTTTTAATAAGATAGATAATTCGGTTTGACAAGGACACAGGGATCGGTTGAAACTCCGGCGTGGCAAAAAACAGTCCCCACCTGGTTACAGGCTTACCTCTTGGTAAACAGTAGTACTGATGTTAATTGAGAGCAATCAAGCATTTCTCACCTTGTGAATAAGATAGAGAGGAGAGGGGATCGGTTGCCGGCCACGGGTTGACTAGTTGGTTGATTATTGGATAAATTGACAGAGCGGTTGATTGATCGATTTATCGACTCAGTTACTTAACAGGCTTGGCTCACTCCGGGAAACTTGCTTACGAGGTTACACAAAAAAGAGTCCCTACCTGCTTTTGCAGGCACGCCTCACAGTAGTACTTAATGATGATTTTAATGTGTTTTTGAATAACTTGTTGTACCATACTGTGTGAAAGAGATCATTGGACTGAGGAAGCGTGTGGTCTGGGAACCTTGCGGTGTTAATAAGGACTGCATGCTGAATCGATCCTCCGGTGGAGTGAATGTGTTGTGGTGTCTTGGAAGCCGATTAGAGCGCTTTCAATTAGACCGGGAGCTCAGAACATAGCGTGTCATACGTCCCGGTCGGCTAGAACTCAGTGTTTTAAACACAAGCAAGTCACAGGGGCGGCCCTGTGAGAACCAGAGAATGAGTATGAATGAGAATAATGGCCCTTATCCACCAGCGTCTTTAGGGGCCCTGCTGGAAAACGACAAACAACAAATCATAAATCCAGCTAAAACCATAAAAATTGGACTCTTTTAACAGCTGGTGCAAATACATGCCGGTTGTGGGAATATTGTGGAAATTCATGGAGGTTTTATATGTAAATCATTTTCTCCCACTGTTCTCCAGCAGCTGCTGAGATTCAAAAATAAAAGTCAAAGAAAAGGTTACAACTCAGTGTGCACCTTCCCTGCTTTCGGTTAAAAAACTCACAAAAGAAACCTAGTTTACACATGCACAGTGTTAGACTAGACTGCAAAATAGAACCAGATTAAAATGAAAATAAAGAATGAGGGGGGGGGGAGCAAGAGCAGCCTTTAACTAACATAACCATAAAGCTGAGGCCTGTACAAAAGTGCATGGCAGAACTTTCAGCTTAACTGACAGGCTTAAAACAAAAGGGGTCAGACCGTCACCCATCCCAGTTAAGAACCAAGGTAGCCCCAAATTATTGACAAGAAGAGATATAAAACTCAGGCCAGTGGCTAAAACTAATTAAAACTCCCGAGGTGAAACATGTGATTTAAAATCATTCTATGGCGTTATTCTACCAGCAACACAATAATAACACATTAATTTTACAGGGAAATTATGCCATATTTGAACCAGATTGTTTTTTTTTTTCCTATTTTGAGAAAAGTTAAATTCTGTTTGCAGATTTGTGAAATTACTGCAGCATTAGACCTTGACACAGATATACAGCTGCCTGAAAACAAAGATAAGACTTCTGTAAACTGTAAAGGCTGTCTCTGCTGAGCCTGAGCTCTGATAAAGATAGTAACTCTACCCTGCATGTGTCAAACCCAAGGCCCGCGGGCCAAAACCAGCCCACCAGAAGTATACATGACCCTCCAGCAATAGAACCTTTGATATGGCGATCTTGTGCTTGGATGTTATTTTGTCTATCAATAAGCAGTTTTGTCTGTATTCTGCCACATTGGATCAGGGTGGGAACATATGTAACATTACTTCGTGTTGGGAGGCTGAATCCAGAGACAGCTACTCATTCATATCTTAACTGCTTGTTAAGGGGTTTTATCGAACAGTCTAATCTGCCTTCAGAAAACGTTTTGGGTCCCGATGTGCCCCAAGGTGATAAAGCGTTTGTGACCATTGCTCTTGATGTTGATCAAAACAAAAGATTAATAAAAATGCCTTTTCCTTTCTCTCTCAACAGGGGAAGTAGTAAAACACCAGAAGCCAATGTACCGGCTCAAATTCAACAGGTGTAAATTCTCAAAAGTTATAAATGCAAAGATAATTGAAGAACATCACTACATATTTTGACTAAATATGTGAAATTAAAAACAGGACTGGGCAGCGTTCCAGTTCACAGTGCTCTTTGGAAGCAAACAGTCAATGATTTCACTAACATGGGAGCAGAACACCAAACTGAGGAAAAAGGTTTCTTCTATTTTTCCAGAAAATTATGGGAGTGCCAGAAATGATGGGTTCTGACAATGGCACAAATCTTTCTCCAATAAAGAACTAGAAGAAGTTGAAAGATGTGTTTGATTAAAATGTAAAACTGGTGCAGGTTATCAAACCACTTCATGGGTTAGTATGGAGAACTAACACAACCATGTATACTAATACAATGATGAGTTTTTCCAGCAGGTGATGCTCTTCCAGGAGGAAGCCAGTGGGATGCTGTTTCAGGAAAAACAGCTAAATTATTAACAATCAATTTTTCTCCTATAGGTGGAAGCAGCAGAAATAACGTCACAGTGTGTGGAAGTTGCTAACTAATCAGGCTGGATCTGTGAAACATTATGTTTACAGACGGGAGAGAACATTCTGGGAAAAGCACCTTGTTTGTCATTGGTGGACACAAAAGGAGTGAAGCGTTCAAAATAAACTAAGTGAAAACAAAAAGGGTTATGAGGAAACAATGTATATTTTAAGAGTATGAAAGAAAAATGATATTCACTTTTTGCAAATGAAAATTGCTCTGACAGAAAAAATGAAAATCTCTCAAATACCCTGAAGGAAAATTGATTAAAGGTTAAAGGTTATTCTTTTTATTTTGGTGTGAAGGGCCAGTTGCCCATGGCATAACAATAATAATATAAAGATAGCAATGATTCTACCTGTGTTGAAAATACTGATAAACAAGAAAACTCATAGACCTGTCTTTAATTTTTCACAATTTAAAATTTTACATACTCTTTTACCAAACAAAAATCTCTTAGAAGTAGAATAAAACAAGCCTACAGGGGGTGACCACATTCTGCTCCACATCAAAATCAATTCCCACAACATTAGGGGCGCCAAGGTCCCATTCCTGGAAAAAAAAAAAAATGAAGAATTTCCTGCACCAATGATTGATATCATTGTCGGCGACTGACAGACGTCGGTGATGATTGATACAGGGGATAGATAGTCTTCCTTGAACATTGACCTCCCACTTTCCTCAAAATACACAGAAGTAATGGGATTTTCGGGTGAAATACAAAGATGCTATTTTTCCCAGCCGGTTCATTGTGAAATAATTTTGGACACTCCTTATATTTCTTATTTAAAAGCAGTGAACCATAAATCTCTTAGCTAGAGATTTAATTACAACTCTGGGTGCCACAGTAATCTGCTCACACAATTACACAGATATCATGTTTCCTGATGGTAAAATTGTAAGATCACAACTAAGCCTTAACAGTCAAATGCCACAACTCTCTGTAGAAACCACAGATAATGCCTATGTTTGGTGGGGCAGGGCAGCCCACCCCATGGAGTGTGACCTTACTGAGATTGTGAACAGATGGGAAATTTGGATAACTAATCTGAGATCATACCAATCACCACTTGACCCACTACACGTGACCTTAAACTATCTGAGAGAGCCAGAGCAAGCAACTGATATGGATACATATGAGGAACAGTGGAAACTAACCTCAAAATTACTTAAAGATAAATACAGCTGCGATGACCCACAGCCTTGGATTAACTGGAAATACATATACATAGGACCAGAGGGTGTGGCTGCCCAAGTTTTGCTAACTGAAGAATTACAACTGTTATTCAGATTAGACACTGACATGCTTCCCCATCTCACCCTAAAAATAGCCACAGGTGGACAAGCAAAAACCTGGGTCCAATGGTAAAAAGAGCCGCGGAAGCCACAGACTGGGGGCAGATTTGATGAGATATAGCCTGAAAACAAACATCTACAAATTGGAATATCAGGGAACCTTGGATGTAATCTTAGAAAGAGTCACACGTCACATAACGCATGGTAGAGAAAACACTGATTCAGAACTGGCTCTAAGATTGTTAAAGGACGTCCCTGACAGTGTCTGGTCACGGGGACCACTTGATGTTGGAATTTGCAAACATATCCAACCCCTCCTGTTACATATGAAAACAGATGACGTCATCTACCAACCACAATATTCTCTTTCAGCAGAAAAAACAGAAGGAATAAGAGGAACTGTTTCTGGGTTAGTACAAAGTGGAGTGTTACGACCCTGTGTTTCTCCATATAATTCACCCATAACACCTGTCGCAAAACCCGGAAAGACAAACTTCAGACTGGTTCATGATCTCAGAAAAATAAATTCAAACTTAAAAAGGGCTTCAAATTCAGACACTCCAAATCCTTGCACCATGTTGTCAAACTTGGATCACATATTCAAATGGTTTACTGTTATGGACTTGTCAAATGCCTTTTTTCTGTATCCCTATTCATCCGGAATGCCAAAAATTGTTTGTATTTACCTTCGAGCGAAACCAGTACACACAACCCATGCTGTAGCCAGCTATATCTCAAGCAAAAGGTTTACCCTTGGTCAACAAAGAACTACGAATTTACAGGAAATCCTCCTTCAACCACATGTCCACTATAAAGCTTCTGATACAAACATGGCCTCACCCATTCCCAGTGATGTCCCTCATGAATGTGAAGCTCTGACAAGGGAAGAAGTGAATGTTTTTCCTAATATTTCAACAGAGCCTCTGCCAAATGCCATGCCACACCAGGAGGCGGCATTGTAGCATCATATGCTGTTGTCATTGCCAAACAAAATTCAAACGGTGGGTTTACTTACAGGACTATTGAAGCAGATCTCTTTCCATCACCTGCTTCAGCCCAACTATCAGAAATCATTGCAGTTACTAGAGCATGCGACCTTAATGAAGGGAAATTCATAAACATTTTCACAGATTCTGCTTATGCAGTTAAAGCTGTTCACATGGATCTTGCTCTTTGGATTTTCTCACTACTACAGGGACACCTGTAAAACACATGACACAAATGCTGAAGCTTACAGAGTCCCTAAGAAAACCCAGAGGGGTAGCCGTCATTAAGTGTGCAGGTCACCAAACAGGTTCGGGAAAAATGACCTTAGGAAACAATGCCTCAGAAAAGGCCAGGTTACCGAAAAAGTGAGAAGGTTGTATTTCAAATGTTACAGGACTGTGCTAACTCAATGACCAGTGCAGAGAAAACAAAAACAGAAATTTTGGACATGCAGGCAGCGGCGGCTCCACATGAAAAACAGGCATGGATTGGAAAAGGAGCAACAAAATGCACGATAACCGGCTTCTGGAGGTCACATGATGGGAGGATTGTGTGTTCCTCAAAACTTTTGAGTCTGTTGTGTGAACAGGCACACCGTAGGGGTCACCAATCCTGGAAAAGAATACACCCCTACTTGTCGGAAGTTTGTAAATATTTTGTAAATACTTGTTCTATTTGTTCTAAATATAATCCTAAACAAACCTTGAAGATGGGAATGGGAGCTTTTCCTGTTCCACAAAAACCGTGGGACAACATAGTGATTGATTTCACTGACATGGGAACAAAAAACAGAGTAAAATCAATTGAGGGGTTAAGACACTTAAGTATAAATCAATTTAGGGTGATTTAATCATAACTTCATTCATCAAGAACAATCCTAAATCAATCTCAAATCAAGCAAAATTAAAGGATTGTTAAGAGTTTTCAACTTAAAGTACTTTAATTGTAAAATTGTAATCAATTAAAGATCAACAAGTGATTTAAATATAAAATTTCTAATCATTAGCTAACAAATAATTACAACATTTAAATCAATTAAAAATGAAAGAATAATTAATAACTGTAAGAGACCTAAATCAAATTTTACCTCAACAGTATAGAGTAAATCCAAAATGGCTACTGACCCATTTCACACACCATCTTAGCCTGCTTTGGAATAATTGCCATAATAATTATTAGTTCCCCACTATGGCTGAAAAATCAAGCCAGACAGAACACAAGGATAGTAAACCTAGAAACCAGTCGAACACCTGCTGTCCATACATGGAGAGCTCTTACCAAAAGATTTTCATAGAAATGGGATATTCTCAAAAGCAAGTGAAGATAATTGTAATGTGTGGGAGTGCCAAAGCCAGACTAAATCTCCTATAAATAGAAAGATGTTCCACTTGATGGGAGGAGGGCTCTCTGTGTGATCAGATGCTATGACCAGTGAACAATTCAACTGGCTGATCAGCCCCAGATGTCTCTCTGACAAAGACCCGAAAGGGGTTGTGAGCCCGGTGAAATAAAATGGAGGTATATTCAGGAACAAAAATCCCTTCTATGATTTTCTATGAATTAAGGGGTTGCGACCCACTTCCGCAACAGTTCCATCACCTCATCTGTCAGCTCTGATGAGGCCTCTCGCTCATTACAAAGCTTTTCTGTATCATCGTTTTTGTGACTGATCTGTTGGACATCTCCTGCAACATTTGAGTTTGTTCATCTCAAAAATCCTTCCTTTCACACGTATAAACGGTCATAGTTATGTTTGTAATAATCTAGACATCAGTCATGTGTTGGCTAGCATGTTTGTTGAACGGCTAAACTGAGAGTTGCTGATTTTATGCTGTGAGTGTTGCAGATTGTTGGAGCTGTAATTATCCAACACTCCTCTCTCATTCATTCCCAAACACATGGAAATGATTGATTAACACAAAGAAGTCTGAGTTCACATGGGTAGTTGTTTAGCCTGGAAGTGAAGTCCTTGTTTAAAAGGTGTGAAGCTGAACTTTTCCACTGAGGTAACCCCCGACCGCCCAACCCCAAATCTAACCCAAACACAATTCACATGAACTTTGACCCAGAAACAGCTCTGCTCCTTGTAGGGTCCAGACTTTTGTCCCCAAACAGTAGAAAATGCTCCATTAAATATAAAATCTTCCTGTATGGAGTGAAGGAGCTGCAGCTAGCAGTCCTAGTGGGGATCAAGGTAGAAGTCCTGCTGCCCAAAGCCAGACTGACTTTGTTTCATCTCTAAGAACCATAATCTCAACCTAACTTTCTCTAAATCAGTTAAACTAACTTGCGTCATGGTAAACTCAGACTTTTGAGCAGAACAACTGAGTCTGTTATAACATTCAGAGCGTCTCACTGACTCCTCCCACCTGTTTACCTGTATCTCAGGTGAAGAATCAAGAATCAGTTTCAAGAATCAGTTTATTTATAAAGCGCCCATTTACAACAGATGTCGTCTCAAGGCACTTTACAAGAAAATCAATTAAAAATCAAAGATACATCATAAACAAATCAGTTAATAAAAGTTTCCAGTTTAAGGAACCCCAGCAGATTCAAGTAGTCATTGACTTGCAGCATTTACTCCTCTGGAATCAGCAGGCAGAAACAATGGCTTGTGTTGTCGTTGACTTCACAGCAATCCCTCATACTGAGCATGCATGTAGCGACAGTGGAGAGGAAAAAATCCCCTTTAACAGGAAGAAACCTCCAGCAGAACCAGGCTCAGTACAAGCAGCCATCTGCCACGACCGACAGGAGGTTTGAAGAGACAGAAAACTAAAATAGATACAGAGGAAACGGAAACAAAAACAGTTTATACCAGCAGTTGTAGAACGTCACTGGAAGCATCTCAGCCCTTGTTCTCATCCTAGAAGCTGTATCAGCTAACAGAACGCCAGACCAGGTGTGGCTACTATGGAGAGAAGAACACTAAGAGAAAACAAAAGGTTAACAAGGTTGAAATAACGGTAACTAAGTAGTTTGGACAAAGGAAGAAAGTAGCAGAGAGAGAAGTGGTCAGATTGTCCTCTAGCAGTCTAAGTCTATAGCAGCATAACTATAGAAAAACTTAAATAATTTAACCCTATAGAGTGAGACATGAAGAAGGTAGAGCAAAGGAGAACCGTCTGTCTAGACTGAGTTCCTCCCCAACTGGATTAGGCTGTCTTCTCTACCTCTTCCTAACTATAAACTTTATCAAACAGGAAGGTTTTAAGCCTAGATTTGAAACTAGACAAGGTGTCTGCCTCACAGACTAAAGCTGGAAGCTGGTTCCACAGGAGAGGAGCCTGATAACTGAAAGATCTGCCTCCCATTGTGCTTTTAGAGGTGAAGCTCTGACTCATTTCAGGAAACATCTCAGTTACATCGACTGGAGATTGTCTTCTTCTTCAACTCTGGACATTTTCAACAAACTGTAAGTTTTCTTTGTTTCTTGTTTAAACTTCAGAAACTTTCCTGATTGCTTCTCTGGTGTTTGGAGATCATGTTCACTTCTGATTTCAGAATAAAGTTTTCATATTTCGGTTTTTTAAAGAGTAATCTACAGGAAACATGTTTAATGTATCAGAATATGGATTATTATATTAATATTATACATTTAGTTTGTTTTCTGTTAAATTGAAACTTTTTCATTTCCTGAAATGTAGCCTGTGGTTTAGAGACTCCTTCAGAAGATCTACTCAAACTGGAACCTCCTCATTCCTTCTTCATCATCATCATCCTTTAGTTTGTTTTTCTCAAACATTTAGTCTTTCTCCAGATTTATCTTCTAATTGAGTCATTTTTTGTTTGCAAAAGACGGGACAAATATTTGATCTCCTTGCTTAAACTCCTCTCAGCAGCTTAAATCTAAAATGTCTTTGTTTTTCTTTCCTGTTTTCTGAAAACTAACTAGTAAAAATTATTCTTAAGCTCTGAACCCTGATGATCTTCTGCTGCATCATCGATCAGCTCAGATGGTTTCACATGTTGAACTGAGTCCATGCAATCTGCTGGGGTTCCTTAGATTGGAAACTTTTTCAAATTGATTTGTTAGAATGTATCCTTGATTTTAATTGATTTTTGTGAAGTGCCTTGAGACGACACCTGTTGTAAATTGGCGCTATATAAATAAACTGATTCTTGAAAACTGATTCTTGATAAACTGAAGCTTCAGTCAAAGAGAATCAGTGAATGTAAATGTTGCTCCATGGCTCTATCTAGTGGACGGATGGTAGAAGTACAGCAGCTGATGTTTTTCCAGCTCTGATGATGTAAAGATGATCAGAGTTGATGTTCAGATGAATGATTTGTGTTTCCTCTGCAGGTGAAGCTAGAAAGTGTGTGTAAGCTGATGTGGATGTGAATTCAGCAGCATAGATCAGTGTGAGGACAGAGAGGAGGGAGTCCCTCCCTCTAAAACCACTCTGTGTGGGGAACATGAGAGCCAGAGCAAAGGTCAGAGGTGAGGTCACCATCTCTAAGTGTCCATAGTCCTTTTCACTCAGCGTTCTCACTATATCAGGACAAAACAGACCAAGCTGCTGCTGTTGTTCTTTGCTGCTTCATCCAGACTGAACAGAGGCAGATCAGCATGGTATCAGTGGTTTCTTTCAAACAGCAAGTCAGAACCAGCAGAACCAGCTTACTGACACCAGCCAGGGGCGCAACTACATATTTTTGAGGTGGATGCGAACATGTCACACCGTCGCCCCCACATATAAACTTGTACAAGTGAGCCAAAGAGCCACTTATGTAGGCCTGTGTCTAGAACCGCCTATGGGCTGAAGGTCTGAGGCATTTTGTTAGCATGTTTTCCTTCATTCTTATAGCTTGATAGGAAACATTATCCAAACTGGCAACCCACATTAATAATCCTAACAAACGTTTTTAATGTTCCCTTCACAATATTTATTTATTTACTATTACCCCCCTCCCCGCCGCCACCACCCTTCTCATACAACTTTCCTCCCTTAGTCATAACTTAGAAAATACTGCAGTCATATCATGGAACTTAGAAAATACTGTAGTCATATCATGGAATTGTTTTTATGTTACATATTATTAAGAGTTTATGTGAGAACTGCTGGTTTCATGGTGCTTCAGTGTTTTTGAAAGACATCGCCAGTTATTATACCCCGCCACAAGGCATTTGTCAGGAACTGTAGCTTCACCAAAAAGCTTACATTCAAGGATTCAAGGAGATTTTATTGTCATTCACATCACATGTGGTACATGAGGTGGGACGAAATTGTAATCCCACGGTCCAGTTTACACCCTGAGAGCAATTGTAAATAGCTACAAATAAGAAGAATATAATAAAATATAGAGAAATATAAAAGAATAAGATTGATAATCCTCAAAATATACAAAATACAAAATTTAGGAAGTTGGACATAGCAGCAATGAAAATCCGGAGTGCAAATTTGCTGTAGCAGCATGGATGGTTTAATGAAGTGACATATTAAGTGAAATTAGGCCTGTCACAATAAACGAAAAATCAATTAATCGTACGATAATTAAAATGAGTTCGATCATTTTCAATTATCGTCTTTATCGTTTTTACCAGCCTTTTCCTATTTCGACACTGGATGACAAAAAGACTCCGGTGATCTCCACTCGCTCCTCCCTTTTTCATTTTCTCAGCGGGAGAGAGGAGTTAACTAATAAACCAGGGCGGTGCGCTATTTTGTACTTCTCCAGCGTTTTAGCTCAATTAGCATGCTTAAGAAACACTAGCTGATATCGGGACAAAGCTCAAAATAGAACTGGTTACAAAGTTGAACGTAACTGCACCAGTGTGGGAGCATTTCAGAGCATTTTCGAGCTGGACCTTTGCAAGCCGGTGTTCCGTCGAGTCACGTTTCCCCGTCAGATACAGTTTCCCTTGTGTCTTTTTGCCGCGCCGCTTCGCTTCTCTCCACACACGCGGTAAAACGGTAGCAACGAAGAGCGGCAATACAACCAACTTGTACATGCACGTAAAGAGCAACCATCCAAATCAGTTTTCTCAGCTGGGCAAAAAATGTAGGCCATCTCCGTCCTCAAGTTCCCGACAGTCCACTATCAGTGAAGCAATTAATCACCAGGAAACATACAAAAAGGACGCAAAGTGGTGCGCGCTCACAGACAGTTTAGTTCACTTAATTGCTACAGGAATGCTGCCCTTTAATATTAATGAAAAGCCATCATTTCAAAAAATATTGCAAACGTTTTACAGACAGTAAGAAATCCCCGGGAAAACAAACATATCACAAACGGCGATTGGCATACATCACTTTTTTGGTTGAATGTAGTTTTTATTACCATTTTGTTTTAATGTTTAGTTTTTATTCAAGTGCATTTCTTGTTAACAG
The DNA here is from genome assembly GCA_032876305.1 of Orestias chungarensis. NCBI lineage: Eukaryota > Metazoa > Chordata > Actinopteri > Cyprinodontiformes > Cyprinodontidae > Orestias > Orestias chungarensis. The sequence goes on from JAVLVB010001315.1 coordinate 31,977, forward strand.
ACACTGAGAGTCCATTTATTTATGTTTTTGGTGGTTTTGTTTATTTTATTTACCAGTTTCAGATTTGAGTGTTCATTTGAAAATAAAGTTTATTAATCTTTGACAGGACATAGTTGCAATATTATGTCATTATAATTATATCAATTAAAAATGGTGACAAGCCTAAGTGACATATTTAAGTAAAATATTAAAGTGATCAGTGCCGGTTAAATGAAAGTGTTTTTCATTTGTAATTGTCCTTGCGTGTGTTTGAGAGTCTTAAAGCTTCTGGAATGAAGCTGTTTCTCATTCTGGTTGTTTTGCACTTGATGCTCCGTAGCCTCCTGCCTGAGGGGAGCGGGACACAAAGTGAGTGTGCTGGGTGTGTGGGATCCTTCATGATGCCAGAGGCCCTCTTCCTGCATCTGGAGGTATAAATGTCTGTGGTGCTGGGGAGGCTGACTCCAACAATCCTCTGTGCAGCCTTCACCACTCTCTGCAGAGCTTTCCTGTCTGCAGCAGAGCAGCTTACATACCACACGTTGATGCTGGAGCACAAGACACTCTCCACCACACATCTGTAGAAGGACGTGAGGACTGAGCTCCCGAGTCCAGCTCTTCTCAACCTCCTGAGGAAGTAGAGCCGCTGGTGCGCCTTCCTGACCAGAGTGGAAGTGTTGTTGCTCCAGGTGAGGTTGTTACTCAGGTGTACACCCAAGTACCTGTAGCTGTTGACCACTTCCACCGCAGATCCTCCCATGTGCACGGGGATATGGGCATGCTTGCCCCTTCTGAAGTCCACAATCATCTCCTTGGTTTTCTTTACATTAATGCAGAGGTTTTTTTCTCTGCACCAGCCCTCCAGGTGTTCCACCTCCTGCCTGTAGCTGGATTCATCACTGTTTGTAATGCATCCAACCACTGCTGTGTCGTCCGCAAACTTAACAATAGACTCTGTTAGTATTTTTGGAATACAGTAACCATTCTCTTCATTAGACAGTAAACAAAAACAGTATGATTTGGAAAAACACCTGTTACCCTTCTCTGATCTTGGATATGGGCCATCAGAAACTTTCTGTGGGCCATTTCCAACCATGTACTGCCTAAATGTGTCCTATGTTTTGTGTGGTAAAGGCCATTCAGGTGGATCTTCTGAATAAAGCCTTGCCTCAACCCTCTCTGCAGCTCTGTGCTCCTCTCCCTCTTCATCATCTGCACCTTTCTGTTCCACAGTCTCCTCTGTGGTGATTGACTCGCCATGTCTGCCTGCACCAATTTTCACAAAAAAGAACACAATGAAAGATGGTCATCAGAAATTCAAACCATATATAGGTTTTTGTTGCCTCCCTAAAATAATTATTCCTACATGATGTCATCACTTGTCCCTTCTATCACTGACCTCATGTCTGCCTCTTTCACCCCTTGTCTGTGGCATTCTCCACCAAGTCATAAGGTCAAGAAAGCATTTTATATTAGTTGTACAAATTAGAGATCTTAATACAGTTTTTTAAAATAATGTTTAAACATTTTTGCTTGGGATTAAGTAGCTGTTCCTTGACTACCACCTAATACTAGACCAACCTGTTGCCTTCCCCTGTCTGTCCTGATTCTTCCTCTGTCATCTTCTCTTCTTTCTTTCCATCCTCACAGCTGAATGACATTCATTTTGTGTTAAGTAGGTTTAAAATATCCAGAAGTCAAAACACAATAAAATTAATCCTTAAATTTAAATGATTTCCTTGTTGGATAACAGTTACTGACTGGACATTGCATCTGATCTGACTTATCAGATACATCCCAACACCACTTTAGTGATATTGAATAAGACACTCAAGTGTCTCCCTGCCAAAACGGTGGGTAACATGGGTCACCAACCCTTTTGAGTCTAAGGCCTATAGTGACACTGGAGTAATTTCTTCTTATACACACATAAACTTTTACAACTCATCTTTAATTAAAGAATCAATAATAATAAATATACATATGAGTGAATAAATTGCAGAGGGCTAAGCGTTGGACAATTTAGCTTTCCTGTGTTAATATTTCGAGTTTTATTTTTGTCATTCTTACACTTAGTGTGTGGATATGTGTGTGTGACAGGCGTTTGTACCTGATATTCATAGAAATACTGAACAAATCACGTCCCTTATCGCTTCGATAGGGGAGGCAACATTTAACAGCCATATATGGGACGATAGCTTTAGCTAACCTGAATATTTACAACCCTCTTGTCAAGAATCAAGAAGAATCAAGAATCAGTTTATTTATATAGCGGCAATTTACAACAGGTGTCGTCTCAAGGCACTTTACAAAAAATCAATTAAAATCAAGGATACATTCTAACAAATCAATTTGAAAAAGTTTCCAATCTAAGGAACCCCAGCAGATTGCATCGAGTCATTGACTTGCAGCATTCACTCCTCTGGAATCAGCAGGCAGAAACAATGGCTTGTGTTGTCGTTGACTTTACAGCA
>JAVLVB010001316.1:0-34046 GCA_032876305.1 Orestias chungarensis
GATGGATAGCCCCCTTCCCATGCCCCTCTGAACTCAGCTCCTCAGAGAGATAATAAACAGGCCTTATCAGGAATTTATAGCTCTTTGTTATATGCACACACTTCTAGTATTAAAAGAAACATGAATATATATGAAAAAAACATGAATATAAATGTTTACCATTCCACACCTTGAAGAGATTATTGACAGTAAACCTGTAACCATCCAGTCACCTCATCAGAAAACATTAGTTCCCATCACTGATTCTCTTCTATGCACTGCTCATGTCAGCTCAAGTGATGGTAGCAGGGATGTAAAAGAAAGTCACAGAAAAATGGCATCCAAATGTCAGTCTAAATCATCTGTCTGATCACGAGCAGAGGGTAGCCCGACAGATGCTCTATGAAGAAAGTGATGTGTTTGCCAGCGAGGAAGGAGACATTGGATGTATCCCTGGTTTACAGGTTAAAATTAAAACAACAGACAACACAGCTGTGTAGAAAAAGTACAACTCTATTCCACGACCACTATGTAAAGAAGTGAAGGACTACATCCAAAATCTTTTAGACAGAGCATTGGATCAGTAAATCAGTGTCATCTCATTCTTCACCTGTAGTTTGTGTGCGGAAAAAAGACAACAGCTTGCGACTGTGTGTTGACTTCCACGAACTCAACCGTAAAACCATTCCCGATCACTATCCATTACCACGGATCAAGGATCTATTGGACAGTTTAGGAGGCAATTTATGGTTTTCCATCTTGGATCAGGGAAGTGCATACCATCAAGGCTTTGTGAGTGAGGAGTCAAGACATTTAACTGCGTTCAGCACACCTTGGGGACTCTATGAATGGGTAAGAATACCCTTTGGACTGACAGATGCACCAGCCGCATTCCAGAGGTGCATGGAGGGAGTGCTGGAGGGCATCAGGGATGAGTGCTGTGTGCCATATTTAGATGAAGTTCTGTGTTATTCTAAGACCTTTGATGACCATGTGAACCATCTTCGCCAAGTACTCTGCCGCATGCGACAACATGGCATTAAGCTTCGTTCATTGTTCGTGCATTGTTTAAAAGCAAATCCGTTACCTTGGGCGGATGGTGTCCGAAGATGGAATCCAGATCGATCAAAAGGATTTGGAAGCAGTAATGGCCCTAAAGGAAAGGATGAACGCACAGTTGGAGAGGTTCGGACATTACTTGGGTTCCTCAGTTTGCCTTTATCCAGGATTTCTCACACCTAGCAAGACCCTTGTTTGAGCTCTTACAGACACCAGGAGAAGCCAGTCATGCCATCAGAACCCAGACTAACAAGGCAAGAACAAAAGTAAACAAAGGAAAGCTATCCTTTCGTACACCCATTACTTAGCCTGCTGAACATCAAAAAGTGTTATCCAGGTTAGTAGAAATGCTCACAAACCCTCCTATCCTGGCTTACCCTGACTTTGACCCTCTGTTTGTGTGGCATACTGATGCATCAAATAAAGGCCTTGGTGCTGTATTATATCAACAGCAAAACAACAAGCTGCGTGTCATGGGGTACGGGTCCACCTACAGAGAAAAACTATCATCTACACTCAGGGAAACTCGAATTCCTGCCGCTCAAGTGGGCTGTCTGCGACAAATTCCGGGATTAGCTGTATTATGCACCAACCTTTACCATCTATACAGATAATAACCCACTATCCATAAATTTGAGCTCAGCGCGGTTAAATGCGGTGGGTCACAGGTGGGTTGGGGAGTTAGCTGATTTTCATTTTGATATCAAATATCAACCTGGACAGAAAAATGCTGATGCCGAAATGTTGTCCAGGTACCCAGTAAAACTCCCACTGCAATTAGATGACTTCACTGAGTCAGTGCCATCTGAGGTTGTTTCTGCAGTGTGGCAAGGCAGCAAAGTAGCGCACAAAAATTATGTTGCTTGGGTGGCTGCACTACAGATCAACAGTAAAGGTGCAGATGCCGCACCATCAGAGAGTGTTTCCACCATCACGCGAAACAACATTAGAGCTGCCCAACAGAACGATCCAGTGATCAGAGAAGTTGTATCTCTGAAACTGAAGGGATGGATTCCAACAGACCAAGACAAGAACGCCATGTGTAAACAGACCGGGAGACTGCTCTATGAGTGGAACAAGTTGGTGATGGAAAGCGGATTACTCTACCGGAAAACAGAGAAAAACAAGCAACTTGTCTTACCTGAACAGTTTAAACCCATGGTATTAAAGTGTCTGCATAATAATATGGGACATGTGGGGTCGGAAAAAGTTGTCCATCTTCTGGAATTGTCATAACTTTGTTATATTATATATTAACGGGTAACTTAATTAATCTTGATAAAGATGTCTCAATGTAAGGGAACATGTTTAGCTGGGATTACCCTATATAAGTTATGAATATGTGTAAATGACACTAAAGATGAATGCCAGTTATGTTGCCATGATGCCTGATGTCGGGAATGAAAAATAAACTTCTTGTGTGAAGTTAACGCTAGCTCAATGTGCGTGTCCACTGTTCCTACCACAGCTTATCCACACGTTGGGACAAACACTACTCGAGGGGCAACACATATTCGCATTTCTTGCTACTGGATTGTAAAAATGTTGAGGCTTTGCCCTCATTGAACACACCTAAGACACAGGAGCCGAAGACATAATGTGTGGGGTAATGGGATAAAACCGGCACAAAAATGTCAACAGACTGGTCTGGACTTATAAAAAGTCTAAAATAAAAACCAGTGGCAAACCGTGAGCACTACAGCTAGGCCTTCACCCCCAGCCATGAGCCTCCCCTAGCCACCATTACACACCACCCATGGGCTACAATCTATTGAAAGGGCTTACCAACTGCAATCATCTAATCAAAGATAACAAGTACGTCAACAATTGGCAATAACATCTACAAAATTCTCCACAACAAGCACTCGGACACCAAGGCTGATTTAATCACCATGGGCAGTGCTTTAAACTCACGGCGCATAAGAAATCACACACACACACCGACTGAGTCAAATAAATTCATGAGCATCATAAAAGTAAAATCTCATTTCAAATGCACAGTACGCCAAGCACCATTACGCATATTAAACTCGAGGGACAAAAATCCAGCTAGCCACAACATCACTCTGGTCTTCCGCCATTTTACTCTCCACCTCCCTCTCACGGTTTCTTACCACTCTACATCTGAGATTGAACTTAAGACTTCCAGAAGGCCTACGATGGTTTTTTTATTTCCCATCCACTCAAAATCAAACCATGATTGGTCAAGTCACCCTTCACTCTGAAACTAAGACACACAGCTTGGCCTTCTTCTGGGGTCATGAAGTCCTAACCAATGAATGAGCCAGATAACCGGATCTTTATGCTTCTGAAGATTCTGATTGGATAACATGTTTTTCAGGACAGTATCCCTTTCATTACTGACGTGAACTTGACATAGACCTACAACAATAGAATGTAGATGAGAGAAAATGTATCAAATGCATTATATAAGATGAAATTATATTAAATAAATAAAGCTTTTAATTTATTTAAAATATACAAATAAAGTTTATTTAATACTCCTATTGTTTGGTCCACAAAATTTCTAGGCCTTCTCTGAAGGCCCTAAGGGTTCCCCACTGATAAAAATCATAAAAACACAAAAAATGTACTCTGTTATGAGCAACTTCACAAATCAATTCAATGCAAGCGTGATTTATGCAAGTGTTGCTGTTTTTCTGGTGGGAATATTACCACGTGTTCAATGGGATTTAAATTAGGGGAAACATGCGGGATGGTTCAAAATGACTGATGATTAACTTCTAAAGGTGTTTTTAATGCAAAGCGTACTACAGTGGTGAGTTCGCTTTTTCTTTAACCAGACCTGATTATTCTTAGTCTTACCTTTTAAAGCTTTTCCAATGCAAAAAACAAAATATATTTTTAAACTAGGATATTTATTTTAGGTCCCTGCTGGTGAGCTTAGAGGAAAAGACTCTAATATAATTTTTTATCTGTTATGACGACCCACTTTTGAATGTTCTTTCACTCTCCTGTTGTTTAAGTTAGTTGTCTACTGCAAAAGTAGCTTAGTAAAACTCCTTATTTTACTTTATCTTAATTGAATTTCTAGATTTTTGTTTTGGTGTGCCACTCTCATATGATGGGTCCCATTGGGCCACATTTTTGAAAACTTAATGATGGGATCTCCCTTCTTGGAGTATCTTCTTCCATAGGTTGAGAAATTCATCCAGTTTCTGATATCGTTGTAGTGGATGCAGTGTTGGTACTGTAGTATTTTTTATTCATTATTCTACTACTAAGCTTTGAGTAGTAGACATCAAAACAACATAGTGATGAGTTGAGGTGTTTGGAAAAACATGTAAACTGAGCTCCAACAAACTTAAACCCCAATGGCATCACATTACCAGTACTAAAACAAATTTTATGTAAATATCGTTCGGCCTCCACCTACACAATGAAGCCTTTCAAGAACGCAGTTACCAGACTGATGTCACTAACACTGTTTGCTAAGGGCTTGCACTAACAGTTCATGTATTTTAAAATGAGCCGTTCTCTACATATGTTCTTCTTTATAAAATGGCAAATACATTTATGTTTGCTTTCAAGCTATGCCGTTGACTGGAGGCCCTTTTAAATAGGTCAAGGAACCTTTATAAGTTTGAGCATCTGGGATGTTTGTTGTTCACTTATGTAATTCAAAATGAACTTGGCTTGGAAATGTGTACCTTAGTTTACAGGCTACATTAAAACTTATATGTACACTAAGCTGGTAAATAAAACCAAACATTTACGGTTGACAGTGTAGTTGCATCTCTGTATAACTGTTTTCTGTCAAATTTCCTTCCATTTATATGTCAAAAACTCATTAAGGTAAAAAATCTCACAAGAGTGCTAGACAGGAACAGAGATAGATACAAAATGGCAGTTTCAAAAGTTGCATGGTGGTTAGACACAACCCTTATATGATGTCCTAAATAGTTTACATTCTATTAATATCAATGTTGCCAAATTTAATGGCACAAATATAAATCAAAATGAAGCACAAAGTATGCTGCAATGTTTGTTTACATTTGGTTTTATAAAAAATACTTCAGTATCTGTCCAATGTAAATTACTGCCATTGCACAGATGCACAAATGATAACACAACTGCTTACTTCAAAAGGCAAAAAAACATTTATTGAAGTTAGAACAAAACTTTATATACAATTAATAAAAAATAAAAGATACATAAAATGATTAATGATTGATTAGGAAACAATGAAGACCAATAAAACATCAATAAATTACAGAACCATGTGTATACTACAAAATATAAGCTTATGCTTTATAATAAGGCTTAACAAAATTACTTAGAACCCTTAAATATTAATCAAGTAAAGACATTTTAACTATTCATAAGGATGATTACATCACTTGCTTAGCAGCATATTTAGGTGTTTTTGCATTTGGATACAAGCAGATGCTTGTATCCAAAGCAATTTACAAAGTAGGCAGTAGCATGAAGGATCTTGCCTAAGGACCTACACTGGATGCAGTTGGTGTTTATCTTTGCTCAGGCCTGGATTTAAAACCAGCCCCCCAGTGCAAGAATCAGGCAAATTTCCAATTGAGCTAATCAGCCGCCATGTTGTGTGCTAATTAATTGCTGTTTTCACCTTTTTCCAATGTTTAATCATAATTGTTTACTTTGTGCATAACATGTCTCCAAAGAAGTTCTCCTTTGTAGAAAAGGTTACTTTTATGACCACAAAACATGTTTTTTTTTTTTACAAAGTGAATGTATTTAGATTAGAATAGAAATTTAAGATAATAATAATAGAGAGTTAACCTTACTTCATTACCTGGATGTCAAAAGCCACTACGCCATCAAATGAAAAGCCCAAGTAGAAAGTGACCTTCTCATTTCCGTAGGGCAAGGAAGCAGAGTAGCGAGGAATGACTCTTATTTTGCTGTCTTTATGACCACATTGAACATACAAGTTTTCATTTTCTGTCCAGCCTTCAATCCGTTTCAGTTGCTGCACAACTTCCTTTGTTTTCCACACTTCCCCTCCAAGCCATTTCAGCTTTCTCTCACTCAAAGTTCCTTTGATCTGCTTCTCGATGGCACTTCTATGGACAATTTTGTTTAGGCCTCTTGCTTTTGCCAGGAAGAAGTGTGTGACAATTCTACTTTTTCTCTGGGACATTTGTTGGATTTTTTGTTCACAAAGTCTCTGAAGAGCATCAATGGCCAGTACAAGGATCTGGGCATCAGAAGGACTCACTTCTTTACTGTTCTCAGGCCAAAACAGGAGAGAAAGAAGAAACAGGGCACTTGCTGATGACATGTATTTCCCTTTTGTCTTAAATCCCTTACTAAGATCTTGTAATTGTTTAAGAGATAAGAGCTTTGCGGAGACAGGTAGGATGCAGTTAAGAGCTATCTGGCAAAAAATGACATTTGTAAGCTCTGTTTCATCAAGACCCTTCCATGTTAGGTTTTCTGGATACATGTCCATGATTTCCTCAAGTTTTTTTCCTGCCCTCATTCGGTTGTTGTCATAGAGTAATGAGAGGATAGAGGTAACATTTCCTCCTCCAAGCTTGTAGGTCCTCATCTGTCTTTGGAAAGGAGAGAGGATGCTTTCAGGATTTGTTATATCAGCACTAATGTTTTCAGCGGCTTTGTTCTCCTCTTGTATACCACAAAAGAATCCTGCATATACAGCACTTTTCCTTGTCAACCATTTTCTTGGATTGTAAACTTGCTCTGGATCTCTTGCATCAAGTTCCTCATCCTCTTCACTAATGTCAGTCTGAAAGTAGCTCAGGTCTTCAGAAATGCACTCCAGAGCTTGTCTTAAGCTCTTCTCCAACCCTTTTAACTGCTGATGAAATTTTTGCCAGGGTATCCTGACTTCTTCTGGTATGTAGTCAGTAAGCAAGTAGTTCATCAGCTCTGAATATCCAGTAGTTTTTGAGAAAACATCAATTTCAGACAAGAACTTCAGCAGCCTGCAGCCCACATCCACTTCCCCATAATATGAACTGTTGAGGATGACTGTCTCTTTCTTTGGTGTTTTTTCAGAGGCTCGGAAAGCAGATATTCCTTTGAGTGCAATGCTAATGATTTCAACTCCCTTTTCTGGGAATGGCTCTTTTTCTTCAAGGGTGTCATACAAATGGTAAAACCACCACTTGTAAACTTGTCCTAGTGTATCAAGAATGAATGTGTCATGTGGAGACAATGATTTTGCTTCCTGTGCCCACTCAAGAGCCTCCTCAAATCTTTTATTTGTGTAAAGCAGCCGGGCAAGCTGTTGTGCCACATAAGCATCTTTTCCCAAAGCTATGAATGCAGCTTTCATCAGGTCAACAGCTTTCTGAACACCATCTCTTTCAGTACTGACTTTTTCAATAAGAGGTGAAAAAGTTGTGTCCTTTGGATCTCCTCTGCTTTTCTTATTGCGTCTAATGAAGAGAGCTGTTATAACCTTAAGGAACTGATCTCTGTCAAACCTGTGATTAATAAGTACGTCATCACTGATAAGTTCCGTGACAATGGAGCTTTGAGGCAAATTAACTGAGAGCTGACTCAGAACTTCTTTTGCCACCAGAGGATGAATGATGCGGATCAATTGGATGTGTGTTGAACTGTCTCTAAGATGGATGAAAATTAATTTTGCCTCATCACTAAGATGATCAACAAAGGTATGGTACCGAGTTCCAACCACATGCACAGCAATACCAAGATACGCCTCACAATGAGACACAGACATGTAGGAATCCTTTACGTAACAATTTAGTAGAGCCACAAATCTGATAAGGCGAGTGATCAATGATGTATGATCAATTTTATCCAAAAGATTCTTAACAAAATCTTCTATGTAGCTTGGTTGAAACTCTTTGCTCATAAGAACAAATGTGAGGATGAATTTAAAGTCCAAGTCTTCAAATTTAAATTTGAGTTGCTCACTTTTCTCCAAGAACAAAGATTTTTCTTGATCTGACATTTTGTGGGTGACTGATACTGTTTGAGATGGCGATGCCCTGCACATTCTTTCTGGATCATTTGATCTGTTGCATATAAGTAGTATGAAGCACAACACTGAGGGATTTATCTTTTTGATTGCAATGGCATTTCCAAGATGCCTTCGAAGATTATCAATGTAATCTGGATTTTGGTCTTCAAGCAAGAGGAGCACCGGAAGACAGTTGTTTTTCTCATTCTCATTGTGTTCCCTCAGTTTCACTGCATGCTCACAGACAGTAGTGACTTCTTTTGACTCTTTCACAACTGCACATCGCGCTTTTGTCCGTCTACTCCAGAGCATCTGTCGTGCCAGTGTGCTTCCCCCACTACCAGGATGATGATATATGTTCACACTTTCTATGGGACGCACAGCTTTGTGACGGTGAAGCACATTGTCCAGGATTGTGCTTGCTTCTTTGTAGGCATCCCGCTCAATGATGACTCCACATTTATGCTTGTCAGCAAGCCAGAAGTTAATCCAGTTGATTTTTCCTCCGCGATAGAAGTACAGTTCAGTTTCTTTGATTTCGTCGTCGCTAATGATTTCTAGGTTTGTGTCATCACACTGGTCAACACTAATTATCTCTAAAGAGTCCAGCATGGCTTCGTCAACAGACTTTAGAAAACACAAACCTCCACTTGAGACCGGTAACTTCCTTTCTGGTTGGTTCTTTGATAACTGAATGCTTTGAACTGTTGCATCTACATGACTCAGTGGCATGTCAACAATGCTGATTTCTTTCAGAGCAGAAAAAGGACAGGAGACCTGAGCAAGACTGGACCATTTCCTATAGTTTTCCTTTGATTCTGCAATGACAACCAAACAGTCATGCCCATTCATTTCTGCATAAAACTCATGGAAAGTCTCAACAAGAGGCTGTTGAACATCAGAAATGAGCAGAAAGAGTACAACGAATGAATTCCTGGGGAGAATTTCATTGCAGATTAGGGACACTGCTTTTTTCATCTTTTTCTTTCTGGTCTTGATCCAAGTTGTTTCATCACTGGGAACCTCCTCTCCAGGGAAGTTATTTCGCCCATTGCAAAAGATCCAACTAACTCTGCCGAACAGCTTCAAAGACCCAATGAGATCAGAATTTTCTAGTCTTTTGTTGTTTTCATAGTCCTTAAGAAAATGTGGGGTTACAGCCTTCTGCTCCTTGTATTTACCATAAAGGCCAGAAGTTTCAGAATCAGGATCAAAGTCAAATACACAAAAAAGATTCATGTTTACTAAGAAGTTTATGTTGTCAAGATACTCAGTCTGTATTTTGTTTGTCACAACAATGTAAAAGAGAGAATTGTCCATATGTGTTTTTCCTCCAGTAAGAAGGATGGACAGTTTTCTCTTTTGATCCTCTTTGATTTCAAGAGCCATCTCATCATTTGTGGATTCTGCTTCCTCTCTTTCTTTGTCCTTATGTCTCAGATCCTGAATAAAACGAACCAGTTCTTCATCAGGTATCCGGGGTGTATTGGCCCCCACTCTGTGATACGGAATCTGCTCTTCACATTTCACTTTGCCGTCTTTCTCAGAAAACTTTGGGACACCCACAGAGTATAGTTTATCTTTAACAATACTGGCTTTTGGAACAATCTCATATTCTACAACCCATGTATTCTCAATATTTTCCTTATGAAGAACCTCAATGAAGCAAGGGTTCCTGATGCATTTCCTAGCATCACTTTGACTATTTGATCCTTTAAAACATCTTTCAATGTAATCTAATGCATCCACAAAATCCTCTTGGCTTTGAACTGTTATCCCTATGATTTCACCATGCTTGTGAGTGGATTTGACATTATCCATTATCCCAAAATGAATGGTTCCATTGGCTCTCATATTCATACATGCACAAGCAAATCTCAACACTTCACTTGCCACTTTTACTTTAAGCCGCTTTGAGTCCAGTTTCTGTGCAGTTTCCAGTGACTTGTATTCATGGCATGGAACAATCATGTTTTCGGGACCTGTCTCTGGTGGAAGTAAATGGTGCTTCACATATCTAAAGTTTTTAGGATGCTCCTCAAATTTCCTATACTCACAGAAAGCCACACCAGCCTTTACAAGCTCATGACATGCATTAGAGTCATTCTCATACTTTTGCAACTCTCTGTCAAGAGTTTCTTTTGAAACAAAAACAGTAACTTTCTTGTCATGTCTCATATTGCTACTTATGACAGCTTTCAACTTTGTTTTGTTCTGTTCCATCTTAAATAACTCATCTCTTTTCTTGAGTAAATGTTCAATTTGGCCACTTCTCATTTCAATGGTCTGGCTGAGATAATCCCTCTGCAGAGTTGTGAGAACTGATCCAGTCACCTCTTCTTCCTTCAGCTTTAGTATGTACTTCTCCTTTATTCCAATGTTTTCCAACCATGCGCTTACATGAGACTCAGTCCACGAACTGACGGGCAGTTTCTGGCACTCTGCAGGATAAAAGTATTTAAATTGCTTGTTAAAAGAACAATGCATTTTCTGTTTGTCATAAATGAAATCTGCATTTTATATAACTTTTTAAAACAACATATAATAATTAATTTCCAATTGCAAAAAAAGTATATCATATAAGTAATGTGCATATCTACAAACATAACTATTGTCTCTTATAATTCACTTCAATATACAGTAGCGATTAAACTCTCAAACATTTCTTTCTATTATTAAACAGTAAATCAAACTGCGTGGAACTTTTGGCAGTTAAACTATTTACACTTAGTGGCCACTTTATTAAGTTTATTAGGTTAAATCAGAAACGTGATTTAAGTGACAGGCTGGTTTGAGTATTTTAGACACTGCTATTCTATTGGCATTTCCACGCACAACCATCTCTAGGGTTTACAAAGAATGGTCCGAAAAAGAGAAAATTGTCCAGTTAGCATTCGTTCTGCTACTGGTTCGAGCTGACAGAACACCAACATCAATTCAAATAACTCCTTGTCACAACCGATGTAGCCAGAAGAGCACCTCTGAATGGACAACACGTCGAACCTTAAGGCAGATGGGCTATAGCAGTAGAGGACCACACCGGTTGCTAGTCCTGTCAGCCAAGAACAGGAAGTTTATTGTACGATTTGCATAGGCTCACCAAAATTGGACCATACAAGATTGAAAAATGTTTCCTGGTCTGATCAGTTTCATATTTGGGGTCAAATTGGGTGTCAACAATATAAAAGCATGCATGCTTCTGCATTGTATCAACTGTTCATGCTGGGGGTGGTTGTGCATTGGTGTGGGGGATATTTTCCTGATACATTTTGGGCCCCTTAGTAGCAACCTAGCTCTCAGGAAGTGAGAACTAGGTCAATCAAGGATCCATTGTCTAGGGAAGTGTTTTGACCACTCCCCTCAGGCCTTGGTTTCTATCTGCCTCCCAGGGGGTGGGATTCTCACTTAAATACCTTGTACCTCTCTGAATATCTCAGAGAGACTACTGTCTAAGAAGATTAAGTGCCTGCTTATTTAATTCTGTGCTTATTTACCAGCTAAATCATACTTGTGGATCTCCTGTGTTGACTGAAACTCTCACCTGAAAACCATCCAGGAAGTGAGAGCTAGGTCAATCAAGGATCCATTGTCTAGGGAAGTGTTTTGACCACTCCCCTCAGGCCTTGGTTTCTATTTGGTTCCCAGAGGGTGGGATTCTCACTTAAATACCTTGTACCTCTCTGAATATCTCAGAGGGACTACTGACTAAGAAGAGTAAGTGCCTCTGACTAAGAAGAGTAAGTGCCTGCTTATTTAATTCTGTGCTTATTTACCAGCTAAATTGTACCTGTGGATCTCCTGTTTTGACTGAAACTGTCATAAAGCCAAATCATCTCAGACTGGTTTCTTGAACACAACAATGAGTTTACAGACTCGAATGGCCTCCACAGTCACCAGATCTCAATCCAAAAGAGAACCATTGGAATTCTGTGGAATGGGTGATTTGCATCCTGGATGTCTGGCTGAAAAGTCTGCAGCGACTACATGATGCTATCATGTCGATATAGACCAGACTCTCCAGTACCTTGCTGAATCTATGCCACAAAAAATTAAGGGAATTCTGAAAGCAAAAGGGGCTCCAACCCAGTACTAGCAAGGAGTTACCAATAAAGTGGCCAGTGAGTGTTGTTACAAACCATGAACTTTGAAAAGCAACTCATCACAGATCTTAAACAATTGTATATATATTTCCATCCTATCTGTCTGTATTGACTAGATTATATTCTTTGTGATCTAAAATGCTATGATTTTTTAAAATATAATACCTGTATCTGCAGAGTGGCAATCCATTTTCAATGACGACTGCAAGGGGAATAACAGACAAAAAATGACTCAATTCCTATATATATAACTCACTTGCAGATCATAATGCTCCATAATGCTTACCATTGTCAGATTAAAATTGGGGCCACTCCCACTGCTGCCAAAAAGTCATTTATAGCTTTCTGTTGATGAAAATATAAAATTAGCTAGATAGACAGACAATTTTTTTTTAAATCAGGCCTGATACCTACTGGACACGTTGAAAATGTACAGGAAAGCTCCAAGACACCCTAAATTTGACCAGATATGGACTCTTTTTATATGGACTCCAGTTATGGACTTTGTCTTGTTCCCTTCTCACAAACTTCTCCATACACCCATTGTGGCAAAACAGAGCGGTGAACTCCTACAAAGGAACAAAATTTGGTTTAGATGTGGATGACATCGGGGTCAAAATCCAAGGTCGTAGATGACTTTAATGAACACATTTCAGTAGAAAGCAAGAATTTTAAGTCCACCTTTAAAAAAAAAAATGAACATAAAAGGTGGTTTCCTAACTTGTACTTTGATTTATCTCAACAGCTGTGTTTTTTCAGAATATCACACCTTGGATCAAAACAACTCAAAAGGGATAAGTGAAAAAGAAAACCTTTTAAAAAAGACAACGGTTCTTCTGACTTCTGAGCTTTTAATATACGACTTTGTGCATTATTGGATTTCTGATAACAGGATTTCTGCTTTTTGGAGTTGGTAGTTACCTACCATACCAACAAATTCGGAAAACGTCGGCAGCTGTTCTAGCCATGAGACTGCCCGGCCTGTGTGAGGGAATCTGCAGACCGATTAACATTCAGACTGAGAATTTAAGTGAGCTGAATCGTAAACTTGATGTGATCCTTGAACAGAATGGCAGGCTGGGTGTTGTTACTGGACTTAAAGGTGAAATGGGTTGACTCAGATTTGTGGAAGGGATCCAGAGTTTGGCTGATAGAAATTTAGCATCGAGTTGCACCAGCAAGAGACTCAAGGCAGACAGAAAACTGTCACCCTGACCCAAAAAACAATCATTTTTTTAAATTTGGCCCTCCCTGGGCGGCCTTGATGGGTTCCTATCTTCAACTTCTCCTGAAAGTAAGAATAGAATGGGCCCTATGTAAACAAGATGCTCTGCCCCCACCCACTGCACCCCTCCCTTCCCCATGACATCTGTGCAACTGTTAATAACTGAATGGACCGAGTGATAGCATCATCATGGACACGGCACGGCAGTTCACAGACTTACGTACACACACACATGCACACACAAACAAGCACGCACAAAAAAATCACACCCATGAATATTCGAAAACAAATGTAACTGGTGCCACATTTGTTTGTGAGTACATAATCAGTTGATCAAATAAATTATTAGAAAAACTAAAGATTCTAAAACTAAATCTGAAATGAACCTACATTTTAATAGTTTCTCTTTAACATGAAAGTTGGCCTTAATTCTCTAAACCACAATTTATTGGCCGCACTTTTACCTGACAAACAAATAGCATTTATCTTCTTTGTTGTGTGTGTGAATAGATTCTATCACTGGCTTCTAATATTTTCTGCTTTATCTGGTCGTACCTCCCATGGAAACGTGACATCTCTACAAATTCTGACAGTGTGCAGTTGAAGCTTATTTTTGGACACCCCAATACCTTTATGGTATGGTTTATAAATGCAGCCATCTTTAACAAGCTAATCAAAACTGGGTAAAACCCTTGAAAACACAAAGTTTTTATTAGCAAAGGTAAAGCCTTCATTTCCTCATAAGCTGGCTCACTGAACTCTTTCCACTTCTGTTGGGGTGGTTTTACAACAAAGAATTACAAATACACATGATGTAAATATAATAAGACCGTATCCAGGGTCAGAGTCTAAAAAGAGGAAACTCTCTGCATTAACCTGTACCTTCTAATTGTTTTCACTTAGAATAATAATATAACAGTAATCAATGGTTTGTTTGAAAAAAGTGTTTTGTTATTCTTCTTTGTGTCCTTTGCCTTTCTTTGGTCTATTTAAGTTTGTATTATAGTTTTCAACAATAAATAAATGAATAAATAAATAAAAACTCACCTAGATCAGGTGCACATTGGTGAGTTTTTAGGTTTATAATATAAATACCTCAAAGCAGGTATTCTTCCTTGGTATTATATTTATCTCATATTACAAGTTGATTGTACTTACCAGTGTTAATCTTGTAGAGACAGTTTCCAGCGACCCGCTGTATAGTTTTGTGGTTTCCTTGATGAAAAAAATCTTTTTCCTGTTTTTATGCCGTGTGTGGGTGTAGCTTTTGCTTTACTAGACATGGTCTGATCATGACTCTGTGTCACAGTTTTACTTTTGGTTTTGTTTCATAATAAATGACCAGTGTAGTTTTAAGTTATTCTCTGATTAAAACAGTTGTAAAATAAACCAAATGCATTTGTGATCAGCAGACATTATACCTTGAAGCATGTAAGGTTTTTAGATTATTTTTCAGCATACGCAAAAAAAAAAAGGGGTTAGTGTTAGAAAGGATATGAATAGCTCATTAAGAAGCATAAGTGTGATTCTTTTTTATTGAAAAACTTCATGATTTAATTTTTGCAGCTGTTTATTAAAGCATTGTTTGCAGCATTCTTTATGTTGAGGTAAAATGCAGAGAGCAAATATTTTACAATCTGACTATTATAAATAATCTAATAAAAAACATCAAACTCTAAATGGACTTCCATTGACACATACTTTGTATGTAGATGTAGACTTCTAATTATTTAGTTTAAAAGGGGTTTAGATATCTGATGTTGAAGTCTGCATAAGTAGGCTACTTGTTTTTATGCATATCAGGCAGCATAAGGATGAACATGCAATGAGAGGCGTGTTAAATGCCTGAAAATCCATCTCCACCTTCCAAATATAACAAGTCAAATGAAGGGTTAGTTCTCTTTTGTCAGTGTCTGGTTTGCAATCAGAAAACTTTGGCAAGATTCACAGAATGCTAATGGCTCTGGATGATAAGTCTCCACACATTCATGGAGAAGTGATAAGCTTCCAACGTGGATATATTGGAAATTAAAAAGAGCATGTTTCCACATGACAACTCACAGGCTCATGATTTGATTGGCTTTGCTAAGCAGTTCAGACTCTTTAGCGGACCTTTGTCTTTAAGGTGTGTTAACATTGCACTGTAGATATGTCAACAACCAGTTGCTATGGTGTTTTCAAAATATTGATCCAGTTTAACTTGAGGTTCACTCCCTGTGTCTATTGACGTTACAGTAGATGCCTAATAATGTAGAGAAGTACTTAAAAAGGTCGAATCACATTTTGACGTTTGCAGGCACATGTGAGTCACAAGATTCAACCAAGCTTTAAACCACTCCCATCAGGCACAATCCAAACCCCATGAAACTCAATTTTTACCTCAGGGTCCATTCTATCCTAAACTACTTATGTGGGATACTTCAAAATCTGGAAATCAAGTTGGGGGAATAACATTTTCTTTTTTAAATCCACTTTTGAGTAAACCGTACAGAAAATTGAGTTCATTTCAGATCAATTTACCCTTAAACCAAAGGCTAGGAGTTTGGTCCTCAACTTTTTGCAAAACTACCAAGTCAACACATTAGATTTTTCAGCTTTGATAAAGAGTAGGTTTAGCCACAGCACTACATTGGTTAAACTCCAAAAGCATTTCCAATTTAAAGGAGATAGAAAACAAGATTTTCAGCATCTAGTAGCATGAATTACAGTAAGATCAGACCATGTGTGGAGCTTAAGCCTGCAACAAGACCTCAGACTTTCATCTGTGAAAAGTTGCTTAAAATTTAAACAGGAAATTCAAGTGAAGGTTTTAGTAATGTGCCCATTTTGCCATAATCCCTTTACACATTTATATCATTAATCTTAATATACAATTTAAAAAGCTTTCTTCAAGATTTAGCCCACACTTTCCTGTAAAATAAATTAATCCTTCAATTACTCAATATATGATTTCACATCAGTTAACAGCCAAGACAACCATGCCGTCAAAGAAAACAAGACTTTTAATGACTGAAGAGTTTTATTTCTTTGGTTCAAAAAGGCTTGTTTCAGTAGCAGTTGCATTCTTCACCATCACCTCCTTAAGAGAGGTGCTGCCAATGTAAGTGGAATCAGTCAAGTTCTTGTCCATTGGCACAGCTAAAGACTTGAGCTTTAACTTGTTGGCAGCTTGATCATAAAGTCCAGCTTCTTCAAAATCACCTGCAAATGAAAGAAACCCATTTTATGGCCATGTAAAACCTCCAGAACAAACAAGACATCATGCATTACCCTTCAGGCCGATGTCATTGTCACCATCTAGGTCATGAGTAGTATGCTTGTTAAACCGTCCCTTCAGATCTGCAAACAAATGTAAAGGTTTATGTACAAGGAATAAATATACACACTAAACAAACACTGTTGACCCACTAGTTTTGTAGATCCCACTTCTCCAGTGGCTGCCATACAGTGCAGGTCTTTGAAGGTTCTGGAGAACCCTGGGGATCTGGTCAAAAAGGACTCTACTTTTACTTGATGGCAAGATAGTTAGTGGACCCACGCTGGCTTCATGTTCCCACAAAGCTGAAATGTGAACAAAATTTCTTCAGAAGCCATTTAATTCACAAAATTATTAATAGCACCATCCATACCATTACTAGGCTGCAGTCCACTTCGCCACACAGAGTCAGCAGCCGCCACCTTTCCAAAACCGCGAGGACTGAGAACCCCAGGAGAAGACTTCACTTGAGCTTGATTTTGAGTCTTACAATAGCCACACAAGTAATCATTGCCGTCAGCTGACCTCCATCTAAAGAGAAGTCACATTCTATCCGGTTAGTACATCATCACCTCAGTTCTTTGGAAGTTGTTTTGTAGTAAGTCACTTTGGGTACAGGTGCCTACTAAGTTCATAAATGAACATTTTGTCAACTTCACTTACCTTCCATTCAGAAAGGTACAGGCCTTGTTTGGAGATTCTGCATCATTTACCGGCACAGTAGTCAGGTGACATGTGATGTAAAGCTAAAAAGAAAAGGAAATTAAGACAGTTGCTCAGCTGCTGCGGCAAAGTGTTAAGTTGCATACCTACCTGCCCTCGATCGTCATTATGAAACTTGAAGGCATCAATGGTCAACTGCAGCTTATCATCTCTAGTTCGGGGATGGAACTGGGCGTTTGAGTTTGAAAGCTGGGAGTCAAGTAAGCACCTAAAGAGGAGAAATATCTCTTACAAGCTTTCAAGGTACATTTATGGTAAATTCAAAGATGAGCTCTTGTTAGACACCTAGTTTCTCACCCATTTTCAATGAAGATATACTTGGGATCAGATCTTATATCTGGTTGAAGTGTGGCCACACAGCTGCTCAGAAACACCCTGAGACCCATGTGGTGGCCAATCCTCACAGAAGCCTCCAGGTTGATTGGCTCACCGAGGAAGAACACATTGGCACCCCTTTCAGACATCCAGTCATCTGGAGGAGAGAATGTGATGAGTTTTAACTTTGGCTGGAGAGCAATGGGAGGAATAAAGACTCACTGTTCATTAGCTTCAAGTTGAAATGCAGAGTTTCCACTCCAGCTTGGGTAGATGTGAAAGGAATCCACGTTGGCATGAGCGATGAACTAGATACGCCGTACTTCCTATAAAAAACAAACATGTTTAAAAGGAAAATTTTAGATATGGTAAATGTTCTGTAGGAGCGTGTAGTGTGCCAGACCTTTCATAATGGCATTCAACTGGGATTACTGCCTCATCCATGTGAACTACTCCACTAGGAGAGGCTAAAGGAGAGTACACAAGGAGGTTTGTGTAGACCAGGGAGTCCTTAGTCATCTGGAAGAGATGACAAATTAGACATCAGGTTTATACAGCAAAAGCTAATCACCAGGTGAATTAGGATGACATACCCAGTGTTTGGTGCCACAGTCATCAAACCCAACAGCAATCCTGTATTCCTCTGCCGAAGTAGCTGTAGCACTGCAGAACTCATGCTCCTTCACACCAAGACGCAGCTCCCGACTGTCCACAGGAGCTCCAATTGCAAATATGTCAGCAGAGATCACCACCTCTATGGAGTCTGGGTGGCAGATCACACTGACCGTGTTGACAAACTCTGGCTGGTGCTGCTCCACAGCAGGAGAGAGGTTCACCTGAGGCCGAGGCCTCGGAAGAGAGGCAAATCGCAAGGATGCAAAAGCAAGCGCTGATCGAGGGCAGAGCCCATAAAAAGTAATCCCTAAAAGCAGGTTAAGCCAAAAATTCTCCATGAGGACTCCAACCAGCTTGCCAAACAGGCTCAGACTACAAGTGCTTCTGACAAGCCAACAAGACAGTGACTTAAGCACCTGAATGCTGATATTTAAACCCCAGCAGGTCACAGCTGGACTGAATTACTCCTAATCAGCAGCTATTTGTCAAGTTTCACGGTTAACAAGCTTCTTTGTGAAAATACCATGGAGGTCAAAAAAGAAAACTTTGTAGCATTCATGTGCCATATTATTAATGTTATAGAGATATGAAGAAAAAAGTGATCAAATAAAAGCAATAGTAACAGCAGCGGGAAGATTTTAGATATGAAAGAAATCCAAGCAGATCAGAATCGTACCTGAATCAACAGAAAATGCTCAGGACTAGGATCCCAGCTTTTCTAATGGTTCTACATATTCTTCAATGGAACGCCAGAAGTTGAATTGCCAATGGTCAAGAATTTAAAAAGTTTGTTTATGAATGAGAACTAATTCCAGATATAATATACATTCAGGAAACATGGTTGAAACCTAATCTAGATTTTAAGATTCCTGGATATAATGTAGAAATACAGGATAGAAGTAATGGTAGTGGAGGAGGATGTGCCACTTTAATTAAAGATGGAATAACTTATAAGAAAAACTCAATAAACAAAGAATTAGAATGTGTTTATATAGAAATATTTAATTTAAGAAAATATGGAAATATTAAAATGATTAAAAATGATTGTGAAATGTTTGAGGAAATGCCAGGGAAACGACATAGTAGAGAATTATGGTGTGGTGATTTCAATTCCCACAAAAGTGTTTGGGGTAGCAGGAAGACAGATCACAATTTAACATAATTGAAGAAATGATGGAGGAAAGGTCATTAGTTTGTCTTAATAATGGAAAAGGTACAAGAGTAACTATACATAGAAGCACAGTTTCATGTCTTGATATAACATTAATATCTGACTGTCTTGTTAGTTCGTGTGAATGGGATGTCAACTGGGAGTCTACATTAGGAAGTGATCACTTATTTTACCTTAATTTTAACTTAATTTAAAATAAATTGTGAAAAAAACAGTCATATGGTTACATTAAAAAGGAACATTGAAGAATGTACAAGTCAGATAAAAGAACATATTTTAAATGCTGCAAATTCTAGCATACAAAAAAGAAAAGTAAAAAGAAAGAAAAGAAAAAAGTAGTTCCTTGGTGGAATGATGAATGTAGTAGAGCAGTTAAAGATCGTAACAAGGCATTTAAAATATTACAGAAAATTTTAACAACCAAAATCCTTATTGTATATAAAAAGAAAAGAGAAAAAGCTCGTAAAACTATTAAGTAAGCAAAAAAGAAAACATGGAGAGAATATCGTTCCTCAATAGGATCAGAAATAAAATTACAGAATGTTTGGTCAATGTTTAGGAAAATGACTGGGAAAAGGAATAAGGTGAAAATACCATCCAGGAGATATTAGTTTTAAATAAAGATAAGGCAGATTTCTTAGGCAAGACATTTGCAGCAGTTCATAGTGGCAAACATCTTACAAACATTCATAGACGGCAGAAGATTCCAAAACATGGAAAGCATTAAAATATATTGGAAAAATGTCAAAAATATATTTCAACACTAGATATGAAAATAACCATGAAAGAAATGAAAGCAGTATGGAAAGGGACAGGATACTCAGCTCCAGGGGAGGATCAATTATGCTATGCTATGTTTCGACAGATTCCGGAAGTAACATTGAAATTAATATTAAAATAGTTTAATAAAATATGAAAAGAAGGTTTAATACCAAATAGCTGGAAAAGGGCAACAATTCCACCATTTAATAAGCCCGGGAAAGACCCTATCAGTCCAAATAATTATAGACCAATAGCTTCAACTTCTAATTTAAGTAAATGGATGGAGAAAGTTATAGTCAATAGATTAGGATATATTCTTGAACATAAGAAATTAATTAATGGATATCAGTGTGGCTTTTAGAACAGGGAGATCAACAATGGATGCACTAACTACAGTCAGTAATGACATAGAGAAAGCTTTAAAAATGAAGGAGATAATGATTGTAGTATTTTTTGATATTGAAAAAGCATATGATTCATTATGGAGAGAAGGACTACTTATAAAAATGAAGCAGATGGGAATAGGTGGGAAGATGTATAATTGGATAGCAAATTTTTTGCTGGATAGGAAAATAAGAGTGAAGATTGGGAATGATTATTCAAAAGAATTTAATGTGGAAAATGGAATTGCTCAAGGTAGTGCAATTAGCCCAATCTTATTTAGTATCATGATTAATGATATTTTTTCTGAAACTGATCAATGTATAAAATCTGCACTATATGCAGATGATGGGGCCATATGGATGAGAGGAAACAATGTAAAACATGTGGTAGGAAATATTAAGAAAGCAATTAGTAAAGTGGAAAAACGGTCGTACGAATGGGGTTTTAAATTATCCGCAAGCAAGTCTTGTTTTATGCTTTTTACAAATAAGAGAAATATTGATATAGGAACAATAAAATTATATGGACAGCCATTGGAAAGGGTAGCAGAATTTAAATATTTAGGATTATGGTTGGATAGTTCTTATACATGGAAAACGGATATAAATAACTTGGAAACTAAATGTAAGAAAGTTATAAATCTACTAAAGATTGTAGCGGGAAATAACGGGTGCAGAAAGGCAGTCATTATTAAACATATATAGGGCTCTCATGAGATCAATAATAGATTATGGCAGTTTTATATATGGAGCAGCCTCTAAAACAACACTACAAAAGATAGATACTATACAGAATAGGGCTTTATGTATATGTACAGGCGCAGTGAAAACAACACCTATTAATGCTCTTTTAATAGAGACTGAAGAGACTCCACTGGAAATGAGAAGAGTAAAATTAGCTCTAGCATATTGGATGAAAATTAAAAGTAGTAAGGAAGAAAATGTAAATTCAACAATTTTACAGAACTGCTGGGAATATTCAAAGTTTCAGAGTAATGGATTTGGATGGATTATAAACAAATTGGTTAAAATGTATGGATTAGAAGATAAGGATATGGCTCAGTTTAATCCCATTAGTGTTATTCCTCCATGGTTATATCCTGAGGTAAATGTAGACATGAGACTTCTTATAATGAAAAATGATTGGAATTTAGATGAAATAGGGGTAAAAATTGATATACATTTAAGAAACTTATATTGTAATTACCTTAAAATATATTCAGATGGTTCTAAAAATTTAAAAGGATGTGTGGGAATAGGAATATATATACCAGAGTTTAAAATATACATTTCTAAAAGAATAACAGATCAACTATCTGTTTTCAGAGCAGAAATGGAGGCTGTTATACTTAGTTTACAGTGGGTAGAGAAGGTTAGACCAGACAGGGGGGTGATCTGCACAGATTCCAAAGCAGTTTTAGAAAGTATTCAGGGAGAAGGAAATGATAGGAAAAATTTAGTTTTTAGAAATTCAGCAGTCTATTTAGATTACACAGGGGTGGCATTGATATTTGGTTTTGTTGGGTACCTGCACACGAAGGTGTTAAAGGCAATGAAAAGGCAGATAAATTAGCAAAGAGGGCTTTAAACGGGGCAATAACAATTACAATTCCTCTTGGGAAAGGGGAAGGGAAATCTCTTATCAAAAGTAAAGAAATGGAAAAATGGCAAAAAAGGTGGAATGAAGATAAGAAGGGTAGAAGATTGTATAGAGTTCAAAAGTCAGTATTGATTAGAAATATTAATATGAGAAATCGAAGGGAGGAAATAATAATGAGCAGATTAAGAGTAGGTCATACCTATTTAAATGATATTTTATATATGATAGGGAGGAAAAGTAATGATAAATGTGAAGGATGTGGAGAGAAAGAAAATGTAGAACACGTATTGATGAACTGTAAAAAATATGAACCTGAAAGGGAGAAATTGAGAAGAATGGTTGGAAGGACAGGTCAGGAATGGAGTCTAAAAGGAATTTTGGGAAGTGAGGGAGACATGCTGAATATTTGCAGATTACGGAAAGCACTATTTATATATCTTCAAAATACAAAATTAAATTATAGAATTTAATTGATGTAAAAAAATTTTTGCTACAAACTCATGTACAGTAAGTTGCTTGCGGTCCGCCATGATAGAAAAGAAGAAGAAGAAGAAGCTTCTTTGTGGCAGAAACAGAAAACAGCACACAATTCCTTAACTCATTTAAGGAAATTAAACCATAGTAATAATGTAGATTACAGCAAATGAGAAGGCAGATATGGCTGTAAAAGTAGAAATAAAAATAAGTGAAGTTAAAAATGAACAAAGCCAAAAGCAGAAGTATTTAGAATGATAAAAGATCAATAAACTGTAACAAATTAAGTCGGATGGACTTTTAAAAGAATTAAAACCTCTAAATTAAGGGGGAAAATCCAACAGGTTTTGTAATTGGTATAGTGTTGAGGAAATGTTAGAAATGTTCATGGGATTTAGAAAATATGAGAATCAAAGCAGAATATTGTTCACTGAAATTTGGAGTTCTGGGGAAACAAGTATTAAGGATATATTATTATATATTCTATATTTTTATTTAGGATCCTGCTCTATTTAGGGGAGCTTTAGAAATATGTACCACAAGTGTGATAAAAGGTCTGACCCAGAAGAGGGCAGTAATGCATCTGTTTGAAAGCCTTACAATAACACATGGAGAGCATGTTTTAATTTTGTATTATCTGAGTTCTGAGGAAATGTTTGTTCATCTCAAAGCATTGTTTTAAATATAAACCAGTGAAACTTTTTCGAAGCCTCTACAGTTATTTATTATTTCACTTTTTAGTATAAATGAAACAAAGTTTGTGCGATAGCAGACAAAACAATTTAGATTTTGGAGAGTAAATCATAAAAAAAAATGTGACTTATCATTTAGTCATTATAAATCCCTGATTGGTCACTGGGTAAATATTATTATATATATATTTTAAAACCTTTTTATTGTTTTTTTTTAAAGTACTTTTAAAGTACTAAAGTAGTTTTTAAAAGACCCTGTATTAAAAATGCTGAGAAATTAGAGGAATTGATCCTTTTTCTCATTCTGGGATTGCAGGTAGATCCATTTGTTTTACATGAAAGTATAAAGGAGCCCACATTGCCATAATTTTCAAGTAGACCCTTCAAGCGTGTCCGATTTTTTTTAACCTTACGCACTTTAAGACTGTTTCCAGAGAGCATGAGAAAGGGGGTACAGAGGATTTCCATTTTAGCCAAAATTGTCTTTATTGCCTACAGAGTGGCGAAGGCAATCAGATCACTGTTTAATTTAGTGAACTGTAGAGTGGATGGGAAATCCCCAGATAATGCAATGACTGGGTCTGGATTAATCAAAAAAATCGCAGTCCAATAATCTGTAAGTGCCAGGCAACTCCAAACCATGACAAAATCAACCCATCAATTAAAAAAAACAACTATTGGAGATAACAATAGCAAGGCACTAAAATTGATAAAGGAATTTAGGCAGAATATTCATGTTTAATGGTATTCATTCTTGCTACTAAAGAGATTTGCAGAAGGGACCAATGATCCAGGTAATTTACAACACACACCAAAAGAGGAGCTAAATTGGCCTGAAATAGGTTTTCAATTCTATTGGTAACTTGCACACAAAGCTCTTATTAGTAATCTTGAATGGCATCTTACATAAAAGTGAATCAGATCATATCCACATTAAGAGGAATTAATTCCATTTATATCCAGACATATGGCCGAAGGATTTAAAGATGGAGAGAGGAATAGAGACAGAGAGATTGGATAAACATAGAAGCAGATCATCTGCAAACAGGGAAAGTTTATGTTCATATCCATGTCTAAGTAGGCCTTTGTTGTGGGGGTTGGAGCAAAGAGGTATGGCTGATGGTTCAATAGCAAGCGCAAATAATAAGGGACTTAAGGGACAGCGCTGACGTGTTGATCACTTTTTAATTATAAGACATTTACCCAAGGCTTCATAATTTATTAACAAATATAGGGATACAGATCTATAGTAGGTTTTGGATTAATAGATATTTAGCAAGGCAAAAAGGACACAAACACAACCCTAAAAATCAGGACGATTTTTCCAACTCAGCTCCCTGTTTCTATGTAGGCTTATTTTCAAAGCCAATCCCATATCTGATTATTTATAAAGCACACTTTAAAAAACAGCCGAGGTTGATTAAAGTTCTTCATGATCGGGTAAAAATTTCATGATCTTTAGTAAAAGGTTAAAGTAAAATGTTTTTAGGCAGCTTTTGAAGTTTTTATGCATATTGACCCGTGCATGCAGAAACTTTTATTGAGAAATGAAATAAGTATAACAATTAGAAGAAAAGAAGATCAATTTATATTTTTCATGTTTTATTTATGTCCTTGGTTTGACACATCCTATTCAAATAATTGATCATTAATGAGCCAGAAACCAGACATGCTAAGGATTTAGTTGGACTAAATGTATCTGATATACAAACGGCTGATCTGCAGTAATCTACAAAATGATATATCTATAAATGATCATGTAATCAAAGAATGAACGGCTTTTTCCAGCTCAAATCTCTGCCTTAACCATGAGCCTTCTCATATTTTACCTTGCCTGTTGTTTCCTGTAGATGTGCTGCTTTTTTACACTTTGCATGTTTCAGTCTCTGCATCATTCCAGACCAACCGCTGTGTTCAACCGCTGCTCTCGCTTTGATGCCGTCTTCCTGTTCCTCAGGGTGAGGAAGAGTAAAAACTAAAAAGACCATCCCCAACGTCTCACAGCAGAGAGCAGAGCTCAGTTGTGCCCTCAGTCTGTCAGGTTGTCTTTAGATGCAAACGCCATGAAGACACATCCACAGCTTTATCTACTCTTTATTCAGCTTGTTAAAGGTAAGGCCTTATTTGCACTTTACTAATACAAAAACCCCAGTAAAGCTATCCAAACTTACTTTTGCTAAACAAATATAAGTTAGGCTCAACAGCCAAACCCCTGGAAGATTTATTTAGTCTTGGTTTACTCAATCATTTATTTTGTAAATAAATTGAAATTTCCCAAAGGCTAAAACATTATATGTTTTATATTTTGTTCCCGTTGAAATGACGACAAAAAAAACAAAAAAAATTCTTCTCATGATTGTACATTAATTACATTTTCATTTTCTCTTTTGTCTGAAATAGTTCAATAGTTTAGATTGGATGAACATTTGTAAACAGGCATTTTAAATCCTTACCAAAATTGCTCAAATGGATTCACGACTCTATTTAACATGAACATGCTTTGATCTGAATACTTTGAATATCTCTGGCAGTAGGTTTAGGTTTGTTGCCTTCCACCTTTCAGGAATGTTCAATGGAAAAAAAATGACTTTCAAAATGAATGCTTTCTGCAACGTCCTCATCCTTCTCCAAAGTTAACTTGAACCTCCTTGCACTTTTGATTAGGTTCGATTTACCTGAAGTAGGAGTTGAGATGTGGTTAGGGAGCTGTGCGAGATATTTAAAGCTTAGGATGCTGATTTATACCCAATCTCTGCTTTAAACTTCTTCACTATTTTCTTACCAACCTGTTCCTTCATCTTTATGATTCTGTTTGTTAACTATAAAAAAATAAAATAAAATAACTTAAATAACTCAGAGACTTTAACAAAGATTAAAACAAACACATGTCCTTCTAAAAGCACCTGGTTGAACTAGATTGGGGCCTGAATACAAATGTTTTAGAAAAAACACACATTATTTTCATTGAACTTAGCTTACGCTTTTTGACATAAGTGCTCAAAACTCCAAAAAAGGTTTTTATTTTACTAAACTCATGATTACAGTGTTTCCAAATTCGTTTCAAAACTTGCTTTAATTTTAGGTAACAAGCAGGTATGCAGCATTTAATTTTTCTGAACTGAAACAATCTTTAAATAGAAGCTTTTTTTCTGTTTTTTTTACCACTGATCTATAAAAGTGAACTGTTTTATAACATTTGTTTTATTTAATCGTACGCTTGTTTTTCTCCCAGCCTCTGCAGAGCTGGTCTTCAAGCGACTTACGGAGGATCAGTCTTTGGTGCTCTCCTGCAGCCCTCAGAAGGAACACGGTCTCCTGGTGGGACTCCACCTTTACCGCCGCGGCCCCCAGAGCCAGACCACCCTGCTCTCTTTGGCCGAGGGCGACAGGGTCAGGGTGGACCCAGATCTCAGGGCCCGTCTGCAGCTCACAGGGGGCCTGAACTTGCCGAGGATCAACATCAGCATCTCTCACCTGCGGCCCACTGACACGGGACTTTACGTGTGGGAGCTGAGTTACAGACAGAGGAACAGCTCAGATCCGATCATCCTCGGGGTTCAGAAGTACATCCTGCTGGTTGAGGGTAAAGGTGTGTAGTTTGAACACACAGCTGTTGCCTTAAATTAATGCTTTCGACACATTCATTGCAAATAAGATGTTTTTCTGGAACAGGGAGGTCATGCCAGTGCTCTCAGGGTTACGCCTCTCTGCTCCTGACCCTCTCTGCAGCAGCAGCCCTTCTGCTGCTAACAGTGTGCTTGTTGGCCTGGGAGAAATGTGTGAGTATTTCATATTATTTACTGATGGGCGGATTTATCTGAGAAAACTATTAATGTTTTGCATTCTGTATCAAACTTGAACCCAGATAAATGTCATCTTTTATCTGATCTACATAGATCTTGACAGCAGGCGTTTGGGAGAGTTAAAAATGAAACTCCTCATTAGAGAACATTGGAATTAAATATAATGTAACAGAATACTAAAATCTAAAATATTTCTCAGTAGAAATATACATGCTGATATATTTGATTTGTAAAAGCTGATAAAAATGTGCAGAATAACAGATTGTTACAAAATTGAGGAAGTCGAGACGATTAAAAAAATCTAATTGTAAGAAATATGTAAATACGTTTTGTAATTATGTGATGCAGTACAGCATTCTTCCTTGCGCTCTTTACCTCCCTTCACATTCCCTTTTAAGTTGTAGTTCTAAGATTATCTTAAAAGAAAGTTATTTGTTTTTTTGGTATTTGTAGTAGTTTCGAAGCATGTGTGCCTTTTGTACATATTCCTTCCTTGTTTCACACCAAACCAGGCCAAACAGTTGAATCTTAGTCCCAAAGCGCACGATCATATTTTTATGTTAATGCTTTCTTTTGGCACCCCTTTTCTGGACTCCAAGTAGATTTAGTAAACACATTTGTGTTACAGGTAAGATTCAGGAACCGTCGATCACTGCAGCCTCATCCTCCCATCTATGAGGCAATGACCAGGAAGCAGCAGAGCGCGGGAAGCCCCAAAATAAACCCGGAGGCCTCTCCGAGCCCGAATGAGGTCGACCTCCCAGTTCACGCCAACCCAAACATCCGTCAGCCACAGGACAACTACTACGCCTGTCCCCGACAGGTGGCTGTAAGGAGCTTGAACCCGGCGTAATGCTGACAGGAAGTGACATCTGGCACGGTCAATAATAAAAAAACAAAGGACGGCTCGACAGACGAGAAGGGGGAGGACAAAAAAAAATGCTATTTTTATTAATATTTGAAAGAAACTCCATAGTTCATGAAAACATTTGTTTCGGTGCATGTCATTTAACAATCACATTCTATGAGGAGAAAGAGATATACAGAGAAAAGAAAGAATAAAACATTACAAGCCACTGACTTCTCATTAACTCTCAGTAACATTTTTATAAAAAAAAAAAAAAAAAGAGGCAAAAAATCCAAAAATCAACCAAACAAAAAAAAGCAGCCCTAACCCCACCTCACACTCTTCATAACACTAACTTGAATAAAAAGAAACAAACGAACAACAATAACAAAAATAAACCTGTGAGGGTGACAGGCTAGAATCCCACAGTGCTAAAATGTGAGATGCTCATTGGTTTTAGGAATACACAGCATGGCGATGTAGCGCTAGGTCAATCTGGAAAGGGGGCCGGAGGCAGGGGGGGGCTGGAGTTGGTGGGCGCTTCACCCTATCCATTCGTTTGTCCCCTTAAAGAACAGCAACAACAAAAAAGAAGAAGTATGAAACAAATCAGAACCCCTGCAATGAGCCAGCCACTTAGTATGAGCAGGCCGTAGAAAAATCCCTCCAACCCTTTAACCTTCTGCCCCCCCTGCCCAACACTTGTGCATAGATTCATGATCCTTTTACAACCAGCTCATGTTTCACATAACATCCTCTAAAATCAGAAACAAAAACCATTCTGATTAATCTATTAATAATACCCGCAGCGGGAGAACAAGAAGAGACAAAAGATTAATGCACAATGTTCCTGATTCGGTCAGGACGGGACCTCACTAAACAGAAAAAACACAACAAAGATTCAAACATACAGCATTTTACTTTTTGTTTTTTGTCTTTTTTTGTTTTACAACAAACTCATTGACCACTTTTTTGTGTGTGTTTGTTTTTAAAAGTAAAGCAATCTTAATATAGAGATTTATTATAAAGCACTCCATTTTTGTTTAAAAGTCCATTATTTGGTTATTATGTAACTGCTACGGATTTAGAAACAAACAAAAACAAAAAAAAAAGACACAAAAACTTATTTTCTTCTGAATCCATAACTTTCAGTGCTTAAAATTCTGTTTTTTTTTTTTGTTCTTCTTTTTAAAACTCATCATACATAAAACATGTACATTAAAATGACGTGGAGTTGGTACTCGGGAACCCGGGCTTTCCTGAGACAAAATCCACTTTAGTCGTGTGTGTGCAAGATCGTGAGCCTTTTTTTTTTTTCTTCCTCTTTTGTTTTTCTACAAAGGAAAACATAATACATAACATCAACAAAAAATTATAATAATTTCATGAAATTGACAAACACAGGAGGAGGAAGGTTAAACAGAACAAGACAACACTGTTCAATCCCAGAGTTCTGAAAGTAGCACAGGAAATGTTCATTTGTGTGACGTGTTTGTTTGCTTTTGTATTTTTTTCATAAATGGAAGCATTTGTCCTTTTGCTTTCTTTTTTGTTTTTGTTTTTTTCCAACATTCGTGTGGTTTGATTCCTCCTTTGTTTTGCTGAAGAAATAAAACTGTAAACTGTCAGTGGCATTGCGGAGAAGAAAAACGACGACAACAAACAAAAAAGATGACAGGACTTGAAATAATAAAGTAAAAAATAAAAAGGTAGGCACCTCTGAGGTGAGCCCTAGACGCCGAGGCTCAGTCTGATGTCTCGTCCTTCACTCTCCGTTTGCTCAGATTTGGGAGAGTTAAAGTCCCTCTACTCCCAACCTCTGGCCACAGGTCTGTATGTAAAATACTTTTTTTTGCTGCTTTTTTTTATTATATATATATATATATATATATATATATATTTTTTTTTTTTTTTTAACATATGATTTGTTTTCCTTTTTTGTTTACACTCTGACAAAATGGTGCAATACTCAATTATGATCCATACTTTCTTTGATTATTCCACAATGAAAGCCACTAAGGTGGATAAAACATTACATTTAAAAACAACCAAAAATAATAAACAAAAAACAAAACACTTTTAGTCCTTGAGTAAACATTTACACGTGAACTGTCCCCCCCGTCTCCCCTTCAGTACTTGTATCATGTTGTTCATGTAGCTGGGTGAGGGGCGAGGCCGACACTCAGTGCAACGCTGGAGGCTAGTTACGACATTACAATATAGTTTGACGAGCAAAACAAACAAACAAACAAACAAAAAAATGTGTATACTGAAATGAAAATAGAAATACGAGGCGGAGGACGTCCTCCGCAGTAATCCCAAGCTCTCATACAGGTGCAGCTCAATAACATGGAATAGCATCAAAAGTTTCAAACCATGAAACAAAGAAGTAAAACTCTGATTTATTCCTCAGGGTGACTTTTTTTTACCCCCTAAAAAAACTTTTAGCCCAACGTAGATTAGTACGTTTGAGACAAAAGGTAAACCGAGAAAATACAAACGCATGTTTCCAAAAACAGGAGCATATTATTGGGAAGCTAAAAGCTGCTTAGAACCTGAATGTACGTCCAAAAGTGACCGCCTTGCCTTTTCAATCATAACTTAATAGGAGAGGACTTAAACGGCATCTTAAATTAAATCCAGAACATATAATCAAAGAAATCTTTGACATCAGTCATTTTGAAAAGGGGTAAAAACTTAAAAGGACCTGGGTTCCTAAAGTTGATCTTGGAGAGGCCTAGTCAAAGACTGCACTTTAATCTAATCCAATAATGATCAGCAGAAATAAATGACTGAAAATGTTGTTTTATAAATCTTAGCTTTAGTAAATTACTGAAATAGTCTAGCTTTGATGCGTTCTCCTGTACCAAGGTGCACCTGTACACGCTATTTCACACCCGACATTCATCCATACATACAGTACAAGCAGCCTTGTGCAAACACTGTAAGATGTAAAATTAGCCTTTTATAACTGATTCTTTGTTTTCAGACATTTTCAAATTTTAGTAACTGAAGAGAAGCTGTCAAAAAAAAAAAAATCTCTTAAGTGTATGGTATGAATAAGACAAAAAAAGAAAAACAACAAACAAAAAGTGTTCACATTACATTATTGGCGCTTCCTTTTTTTATTCAAGTATTTGTCCTCATTATTCTGTATTACTATGATATGTTTATGATCTCGTCTTCGGAGGGGAGGAACAGAAATGGGAAGGGATGAAGCGAAGGGTGGGGGAAACAGGTCAAGTCTAGACGCACGCACGCGCACACACACACACACACACACACACACACACTTATTTACTCTTGGTTGTCTACCGTGTATGAGCTAGCATGTGCATATTCAACCCAGTCCTTTCATTTCTTGGGTCCCTTCTCAGACTCGCGTCTGACGTGTGATAATGAAGCAGGTTTTAGTCGAGCTCCAGTTGCCTTCACATAAAAATTAGGAGGGAGAGTGTCCGATTCCCGACACTTTACAGGTAGATAAGAGCGCAGGTGGGTGGGGAGGTTCTCCATCCCGTCCTCCTCGACTTCAACACCAGCTCCGTGATTTAAGTCCAGTGTGGAGTTCATTAATGCAGATTTTTAAGGAACAATCTCAAACAAACAGCACAGGCAAAAAGTGAAACGTTTTTTTTTCTTGAAATCGAACGATCCTCGTCCAAGGCGACTCTGGAAGAGGGCAAGTCCCCAAAGTTTTTAAGACTTGGTACCAAACTTGAGGTGCGTCTCAGCTTCTGAGTACGCAGCTTTTATTTCTTTAATTAGCTTCTTTTTTTTTTAACTTTTTTTTTAATGTAGTTTCTAGTTTTTGTGAAAATCTTAATGATAAAAAGAAGAAAAAAAAAAAGTTTTGGGTGTTTTTTTTTTTTAAGAAAAGAGATGTACCCGATGTGACCCATAAACAATGCACAGACAGATACAGGGACCTGCCCCGCTTCCCACCTCCTCTTCCTCCTCCTACTGCTCCTCGTAGACCAGCATCATCTGATCTGTCCTGTCCTTCCGCTCCTCCAACGTTCCTCATGGCTACGCCCCAGCGGCAATGACTCCCTTCTCGTCAAACACGAATGACGGTATGAAAAGAGCGGAAGTATATACCAGCGATCGGGTTGGCACCGGATAAAAGGGAGTGACGGCCAACGCGTGGAGTCTCCAGGTTAGTGTCAATCTAAGAGAGGAGGAGGTCTCTTTCAGTGTCCCCTACATTTCGACCCAGTGACGTTTCGGGAGAAGCTGCCTGGTAGTACAAGTTGTGTGATCAAGTGGAGACTGGCGGACGTAGAGGATGGCCGCAGGACAAACGCCTCCCTTTTGTCGTTTGCATAGAAATGGAAGGCTTGCCGTCAGTCGAGGTGAGAACGTTCGTCAAGCCCGTCCACACCTGCTTCCCAGCAGCTGCTGAGGCATACCACGCACTGGTTTCTGCTCTAGAGGCGGCCGGAAGTGTGAGGAGGGATGCCGAACACTGCATGAAGACCAGTATTTGAAAGTGATTAAATGATCGTCGCAAAACGATCAGAAACTAGGCGTGGTTTGGTTTCCAGTATCAAGGTACACCACAGTTACCAAAGAAATCACAAAACTGAAAAACAAAACGAGGTGCAGGAGTGTTTTTCTCTGGCTTTATCGGAGCATCGATTACCACAGCGGGGCCCCTTCCCCACCTGTTGCTGTGTGCTGCCACCGGCTCACTGGAAGCCGTCCAATACATCTTT
The DNA here is from genome assembly GCA_032876305.1 of Orestias chungarensis. NCBI lineage: Eukaryota > Metazoa > Chordata > Actinopteri > Cyprinodontiformes > Cyprinodontidae > Orestias > Orestias chungarensis. The sequence continues at coordinate 32,675 of JAVLVB010001316.1, forward strand.
CAAGGCGCTAACACAAGTTAAACGTCTGATGGTTTCCTGGTAGCAGAAATGATAGGGTGTGAAAACTGTCACCTGAACGCCATGCAGGAGGCGGTCCAGATTTCCAGGAAGGGGCCGCCGTTTTTTCCCCAAACTCCCCTTTAAAGGGGATACAAAAACTGAACTGATATCCAACTCTAACATTTTTCTATGTTTTTAAAAGCTCTTATGTTCTCCTACTGATGTTCTAGCAGACAACGCAGAAACCAGTGTATTACCCCCCCCCTTGAGGCTGCATTTCGCTGGTTCGGCGTAGTATGAATACAGACACATTCAGGGACACAGAGAGGTAGGTTATTGCAGTTTAAAGTACAGCTGACAGGCTGAAATGAACTGTAAGGCAGCCAAACACAAGCTGGCCACCAGAGCAGATAGCCTGACTAATGCCAGCTTGTTACACCAAGAGCAGAACGTCCAAACGGTTCAACATTCTGCATAAGACGGTTTACTTGAAACCTAAAACACAAGATTAGTGCGTTCAATGTTTGCTGAGGTGTACATATTGAAACCAATAGTAAATAATATAGAAATCACAATTGAGCTGCACAACTGATCCAAACTGAACTGCAACCGCAGCACGATGAAAAAAAAAACACAACGGCAAAGGAGAGCTTGGACGCATTATTTGGTAGGTTTTAATATTTCAAGTGTTAAAACTAACTCACTCAATATATGTGTTGCCCAACTGCATGGAGCTTAAACAGCTTTACAGAAAACGTATTGAGAAAACTCAAGGAGAGCGAAAGAAACACTGTAAGGTTGGGAGAGCAAGAACATTTGGGGTCATTTGCAGTTAATATATTCCCCCAACCGTCAGCAGTAAACGTCAAATAAAATTCGGTTTTCCTTATGTTACGTAGCCCTAAACTATAGTTATGACAATAAAGTGTCATTTCGTGTTAGCAGCAGTAAGGCTAATTGTTGCAATTCTGTTTTGAAATGAAAGCATTGGAAGCGTGATGCACATTTTTTGTTTTTGTTTTTTTGTCGATGTTGACGGTACCTTGATACTGGGAAACCGCGGCGTACTCGGGGTGCAACAACCGAGGCCGTCGTGCCGAGAGACTCTCCTAAACCATTCGTCGTCACAACGCATTCCAGTTCAACTCCGCAATACAAAAACGCTAATCAGATGACCTGATCTTTGACTCAATCGATGTCAAAGCAGGAAAGCAGAGGAGGAAGAGGAGGGATCCGCGGGGAGGAGGCAGGCGAACGAGCCCACAGGGAAAGGGCGAGGGCTGCTGCAGCTCGGCTCTCTGCAGCAGGCAGGCACTCAGTGGCCACACTATCACACCGGTTGGCTGGCAGGGCCTCAGAACAAAAGCAAAAA
>JAVLVB010001317.1:0-29119 GCA_032876305.1 Orestias chungarensis
TATATATATATATATATATATATATATATATATACATACATACATATATATATACATACATACATACATACATACATACATACATACATACATACATACATACATATATACATACATACATACATACATACATACATACATACATACATACATATATACATACATACATACATACATACATACATACATACATACATACATACATACATACATACATACATATATATATATATATATGTATATACACATACACAAATATACATACTTATAAATAACTGTTTATTCAACCCCTCTATATCATTCACAAATTCACACACATCTATTGTAATCAAATTCTATGGAATAATTTAGTTTTTTTTAAATCGAATTACTATTTGTATATATTTACTCACCAAATTCTTTCTCAATATATCTAAAAGAATAAACCTTTCTTTAATATATTAAAATTCCCTCTTCATATACTTCATATAACTTCTCTCTCTTTCATACTTATGACATTCTAATATAACATGTTCAATTGTTTCTAACTTTCCACAATGATCACATTTTCCATTATTATGTTTCTTTCATTTTAAAAAGTGTTTAATTTTGTGCTGTATGACCAAACCTTAACCGTGTTATTACACATTCCTCCTTTCTATTTCTTCTACCATTTCTTTTTTCTCCTACTCTTTTCTGAATTTTATAAAACCAACTTCCTGTTTTTTTTCATCCCACCTTTTTTTCCATTTTTCCATCAGTTTTTCTTTAACATTACTCCTTGCCTCAAATTTACTTAATTTAACTGTAAAACTAATAGGATCTTGAATTGCCCTCTTTGCTCTTTTATCTGCCCTCTCGTTTCCTTCTACTCCAATATGTGCTGGAATCCACACAAATATATCTATTAAACCCATATTTTGTATTCTGAATAATGTATGAAATATTTCTAATAAAATGTCCATCCTACTATCTGACTGATTATATTTTAAACTTATTATTGCAGAACTTGAGTCTGAACATATTAATGTTTTTAATGGTTCTATGTCTTCTATCCATTGTAATGCTAATAATATTGCCAACATTCCTGTAGTGTATACTGATAATCCGTCTGTAATTCGTTTTCCAATTTTTATATTAAGTTGTGGTCCTACAAAACCTATTCCTGTTGTTCCAGTTATTTTTGATGCATCTGTATCAATTTGAATGTATTGATAATAATTTATCTTGTTTCTTTTCCAATACTGACACATCTACTGTTGCTTCAGGTAGAATCTATGGTGGTATTGCTATTTTTGTTGTTTGTGTAATTTCTAAATCATTCATTTTAAATTATTTTCTTTTCTTTTCAATTGTCCATCCAATACTCCTCATTTCTTTCTTTTCTTTTTCCCAACATGGATTTAAAACTTCCCAAATTGGATTATCAAATTTATTGCTTTGTAAATGTGACCAATAAATTAGTTCTAGTTTTGTTCTACTTAAATCTAACAGCATTTCTATTTCTATTGCTGCTGTTGGTGTGGTTTTAAATGCTCCAGTACATAATCTTAATGCCTGATGTTCGATAATGTTTAATTTAACCAGATGTGTTTTAGCTGCTGAACCGTAAACTATACAACCAAAGACTAAATTAGATCTGATCATGCCTGTGTAAACCTGTTTTAGTGATTGTCTATCTGCTCCACCGTCACTGCCAAGCATCTTAAAATATTTAAGACTTTTTTACATTTATCAATAACTTTTTGAATATGTATATTCCATTTTAGTTTTTCATCAAACCATAGTCCTAAAAATTTTATACACTTTAATTGTTCTAATTCTTGGATATATTTTTAATTTTATTTCATTGTTTATTTTTTTCTGTTTGAATATCATTACTTTTCTTTTTCCAACTGAGAACTTAAATCCCCATTGCAACGCCCATTTCTCTATTGCAATAGTAACATCTTGTAATTTCTTTACAATGAAATCTACATTTTTCCATCTTTTCCAAACAGCTCCATCATCTGCAAACAGTGAACATCCCATTTTTTCCCCAATATCTTTAAATACATCATTGATCATAATTGATAAACAGACTTATGATACTCCCCTGTGGAGTTCCATTTTCTACTATAAAATTTCCTGAGATTACTTCACCAATTCTAACTTGTATTTTCCTATTTGTTAAAACGTCTTTAATCCATTAAAATATTTTTCCTTTATTGCCTAACATGTATAATTTAATGAATAATCCCTCATCCCACATAGCATCATAAGCTTTTTCTCTATCAAAAAATACTGCCACCACACTTTCTTTATTTACTTGTGATCTTCTAATTTAATGCTCTAAACATAGCATTGGATCATTAATACTCCTCCCTTTTCGAAAACCACTTTGCTATTTTGACATATATCCTTTATCATTTAAATAATATACTAGCCTATTATTAATAATTTTGTCAATTATTTTACATAGATTTGATGTTAAAGCTATTGGTCTGTAATTTTCTGGGTTTGAGTTATCTTTTCCTGGTTTAGCGATTGGTACCATAATTGATTCATGCCAATTCAACGGTAATTTTCCCTCCTCCCAAATTCTATTATATACTTGCAATATTATATCTTTCGATTTTTTACTGAGTTGTCTTATCCTTCTATACCAAATTTGATCTTTACCTGGTGCTGTATTTTTTGTCTCCTTAAGTGCATCATTTAATTTGGCATTTGTAAACTCACTATTTAACAAATTATTTGTCTCTTCAACACTCTGTAATACATCTTTATATTTAAGTTTTGTATTTTCTCTTCCTTTTCTTCCCTCTTCACTTATATTATTTGAACTGTGAATTTTACTAAATGTTCTCACCAGAATTTAAACTTTAACTTCATCTTTTATTATATTTATATTATCTATTGTTAATATAGGATATTCAAACTCTCTCTTTATGCCATTCATTCTTTTATTTATTTTCCAAATTCTAACAAATCCAACAAATCTGTAGCAAATGCATGATGGACCAAAACTCTATGAGGAATGTTCCCAGTACCTTGTTGAATCTATGCCATGAAATATTAACGCATTTATGAAGACAAAAAGGACTCCAACCTTGTACTAGCAAAGTGTATCTAAAAAAGTGGCGAGCGTGTGTATGCACACAGATGCATCAACAGATATAACTAAAAGGATGGGGATAGGTGATATAATACAACAATTCAATTTCAAAGTGGAGAAAAGGGTAAGTGATGTATTTTCAGTTTGCATAAACTTTAAGAGTTCAGAAGGTAGAAGAGGTTAGACCAATCAATCATTGTCTTGGACTCAACTTCATCATTTTCCAGTTTGCCACATAGTCAGACAGTAGACCAGGTATATTAATAGAAATACAATACAAAGTTATAGATGAATATAATGAGACTTATGCTTAACCTTATATGAGTTCCAGCACATAATCGGGTTAAGGGTAATGAAATTGCTGATAGCCTGGCTAAGGTGAGTGTTGATCGAGAATTGGTTGAAATTACTGTTTATTGTTAATGAAGTAAAGTGTATAAAGAAACAGAAACTGGAGGACAAATAGCAAAAGTTATGGGAGGAAGAAAGGTAAGGATGTTGGGTTTATAAAATACAAAGAAAAGTTGGAGAAATTAGAAGAACAGAAACACATAGGAGAGAAGAGACAATTATTTCACATCTAAAAAACATTCTAGATTGAAGAGAATTTTGGTCATGATGGGAAAGCATCCGACAGGGAAATGTGAGTGTGGGGAACACAACACAATAGGACATCTTATTTTGACTTGTAAGAAATATCAGGTTCAGAGTATTCAGTTGGTTGAGAATCGTAATATGAACATTAGATTGGATATTTTTGATAGTGGTAGCATTTTGATATATTGCAGAAAGATTCAAGATGCAGAAGATATAAGGTTATATTTAAAATTTTAAAACAGTAGTTTATTTTATAGAATTTACTAGAATGTATGTATGTGTGAATGTATATACATATATATTTAGGATAAATGCATAGAATCTATGCATTTATCCTACATATGCCATAGCTGTTTGTCAAGCGATCCACACTTCTTACTTTTAAGCTGTTTGCAAACTGCCTAAAAGATAAAGAGGAAGAAGAAGAAAAAATTGTGTGTGACGGGGCAATATGGAAAAGAGGCAAAAATGTATACCTCATTTTAAATAAAAAATACGAAACGCTATAAATAATATTCAGAAATGGGCATTTGAATGAGGGTTTAAATTCTAAATGGGAACAACAAAAGCAATGATATTTACTCAAAAAAGAAATATAAAACTCAAACAGCTGAAAATGAATGAGGAAGAAATAGACTGGCTAAACAGTATACACATTTTTTAGGAATTTTCACATAAAGAAAATGATTGAAAAATATAAAAAAATATATAATGAGGTGTTTGGCAGTAATTAAGGGCTGCACACTGGTGCAGTTGGTAGCACTGTTGCCTTGTAACAAGAAGTCTGTGGATTCGATTCCAGTCTTTATGCAAGGAGTTATCATGTGTGGCTTCTCTCTGGGTGTTCCGGCTTCCACCCACAATCCAAAAACACGACTTTTAGGCTGATTGGGTATTCTAATTTGTCCTTAGATGTGAGTGGTTGTTTGTCCGGTGTGTCTCTGTCTTGCCCTGTGATGGACTGGTGACCTGTCCAGTATGTACCATGGACAGGTGAGTTGGAGACAGGCACCAGTAGACCCCTGCAAACCCACAAGGATAAATGGGATGGATGGATGGATGGATGGATGGCAGGAAATGAATGGGCAGTGGACAGAACTTTATTAAAGACAATATTAAAGACAATACAGGTATGATCAAATATAGATTACGGCAGTATAATATCTAAATCAGCAGCTAAATTTCTTCTGAAAAAACTCGATAATATGTGACACCAAGCATTTAGAATCTGTAGGGGAGAAATCAGAACCACGCCAATAGCAGCACTTAAAGTAGAAATGGGAGAAATGTCACTAGATTTTTAGATCATCAAACATTAGCAATTTTACAACCAAGTTGGTAAAAAGGATGAGAGGGAAACTAGATGCTTTGGGTGGGTAATTTCAAGTAACAACATAAAAATAAGTCCAGTACGATTACCAACAATACCACAGTGGATATTACAAAATGCAAAAGTAAACTTAACACTCATGAAAAAAAATTATAAAAGATTCAACTTTATCTCATGCAAAGTTAAAAAAAATATAGATACAAATTATAATTAAGTTTAGATTTACACTGATGCATCGAAAGAACAAAAAGGAAAAATAGGAACAGCAATAATTATACCAGAGTTTAATAAGAGGAGAATAAGAAACGTTAGCAATATAGTGCGTGGAAGAAATAAAAGCAACAAAAACAATAGTTTGTTTGGATTCAGATTCAGCACTCATAAGTTCGCAAACTAGCCATTTAGTAAGTAGGCCCGACATATTATTAGAAATACACCAAATACTATTCAGAATAACGATCATGAGTTTAGAAATTACATTCATATGGGTACCAGCACACATTGAAGCAGCAGACAGGGCAGCAAAAAGGGCAACAACAGGAAAAATCAACTTCACAATAACAAGAAGTAAGACCAAAGAAAGACGTATGGTCAAACAAAAATGAAAGGAAAAGTGGAATAAAAGAATAGAATGCACAAAACAAAGAAACACGGTTTTATAACATCCAAAGGACAGTGGGAATGATAAGAGGAATGAGGAGAAACAGACATGAAGAGAGATTATTAACAAGATTAACATTTGGAGACACAAACAAACATGAAACTGGAAAATGTCAATATTGTGTAGTAACAGAAACAATAGAACATGTTTTTTTAATATTTAAAAGAAATGACCAACAGAGAAAATAAATGATGGAGGAATTCAGAAGAAACAAAGAAACATTTAATGTAAGATACATACAATGGAAAGATACAGGAAGCAAAAGTATTAGAATTTTACTCTTAAAGTTAATTAAAAAAATATGATTGTGGACATTAAGTGTTTTTGTATTAATTAATTAATTTATTTTTATCATTCATTTGCTGGGAAGAGTTTTAAGAATGTAGTTACAGTTACAGGGAAGGCGCAGGAAACAAGATGTATGATGGCACAATAGGTACATATATATGGGAAGCTGTTTCATTCAACATTAAATAAATAAATGTTTCATGAAATAAATTAATATCCCCATGATATAAAATGAATATTTAAAAAAAAAAATTTTTTTTATTTATTTATAACATAACATTTATTTATTTATTTATTTCACAATGACAGATTTATTTAATTTATTTATTTATTTATTTAGTAAGGAAGTTTTATTTTATTTAGTCAAAATAAATTGACGTCCGATACTATTTTAGGCCATATTGAAAGTTTTCTCGAAACACTCGCGTGAATAAGTGCTCTTCAAGATGTAGACATTCAAGACGACGTGTGTGGACCAGGTGGTAGAGCTACCATGCCGTCAAGACGGTTAGCAGCCAAAAAATACGGCAAAAAAAGGCGTATCAGATTTTCGCTGTCATAGACATGTCGCTCTCCTTTGAACAGTATGGACCAGCGCAGCCCCACAGATATGACTCCGCCCCCTCATTTGAATATACAATCATGAACTAAACAGCTGAAGATGAAAAAGGAGGTTTTGAAATAAAAGCCATTGAAATAGTAAAGCGTCATTACAAAATAAAAGCGCAACTAAATAAAATAAAACTCCATTATGAAATAAATAAAATAAATAAATAAAATTCTTCATTGTGAAATAAATAAATAATTAAATAAATACATATTTAATATAGCTATCAAGTCGTTGCCCCCGTCTACAAAAACATTATTGTGTAGCTGTTTGTAGGCATATTTGTTTATAGCTCATAAAAAGTATTGCTATCTATTCAATCTGTCGACTCCAAAACTTCAGGTTACTTTCGTAACCCCGGCTCTCTGAGTAGAATGAGTGAGTGTCTCACTATGGGAACGCCCTCAGCGTGACCTCATCAGAAGCTCTCATTACACTCCACCAGCCTTGATTGGATTAGGATAAGTCTGTCAGTGCCAGCGAGAGGGGGCATGTCCCGCCCCTACCTATATATAGGACCGGCCCTGCACAGACAAATCATTCAAAAAAACTCACACCTTTATCCTCTCTATGAATGAGCAAGGAGGGTGGCTAGGTGAGACACTCACTCATGCTACTCAGATAACGGGGGTTACGAAAGTGACCTAAAGTTCTCTTTCATACCATTAGTTTCGTGTCTCACTATGGGAAAATCCTGACTCCCGGAATGCGATGCAGACCCAAGACCAACTGCTGACAATATAAGTCGTCAATGGGAGCTTTGGGCCTCTGATGCCAAGCTGAGCACTGAATGAGCCAGCGGTTAAGCTGTGACATCAAGCTTATAAAACCGAGCAAATGTATGTGGAGAGGCCAAGCTTGCTCAAACTCTGGCTATCGTTGGCAGAATGAGAGCTACAGGAGGGAAAGCATACTGCAGAGCTTGGGGCCACGGGTGGGAGAGAGCATCCATCCCCAAAGGTGCTTCCCGGTTGTGAAGGGAGAAAAACAGAGGGCACTGTGTGTTTTCTTGAGACGCAAACAGGTCTATTGAGGCCAGTCCGTAACGTAACCAAATCATCCTGACTACCTCGGGGTGAAGCCTCAATTCTGCATAGAGAGGGTTCCCCCTGGAAAGAAGGTCTGTTCCCCGGTTTCACACACCTGGGACATGAGTGGCCCTTTGTGACAGAAAATGGCTGCTGCTCCAAATGACCAGCTTGTGTGCCCCCATATGAACATGTTGGGATCTCAGAACCCCTTGTTGGTTTATGTATGCCACCACAGTCGTGTTGTCTGTCTGGAATAATACGTGATGACCCTTTAGAAAAAGTAGGAAATGTTTCATTGTCAGGAGAACATCCAGCACTTCCAGATAATTGATATGGAACGCACCCATGTGTCTGTCCCATGTCCCATTCACTGATTTCCCCTCGAAGATCCCCCCCAATCTGACAGGGAGGGATCTGTGGTCACCATTTTTCTCCTCTGTATAGTGCCCATAGGAACGCCCTGAGTTAGAAAGTTTAAACATCTCCAGGGACGTAGAGCTGCACTGCAGTTGGCCGAGACCATCACTCTGGGGGTGGGGGGTGTAAGCCCACCATCTGAGAAGCCACCCAACGTTGGACTCCCCTCAGGCGCCCTAGTGGAACAACGTCCAAAACTGAGGCCATCAGACCCAGTAATCGTCTCCACAAACGAGTAGACACAAAATTCCCCCTGTGAAACGGGGACAAACAGTTCATAAGTGATTTTACTCTCTCCTCTGTGATTTTTTCACAGTCTAGAAATAAAAGAGATTGTTTGACAAGGAACTAGGAAGCTCTTCTCCACATTTATTTTTAATCCCAAATCCAGTATGTGTTTTGAGAGCAACGTTGTATGGTCTTCAGCCTCCTGCTGTGACGGAGCTGCAATCAATCGTTTTTGTATGTGGCCACACAAACCCCCTGAGTGGTGCCACAGCAGCTTCTGTGCATTTTACAAACACCCTTGGGCTCAAGGAGAGGCCAAATGGGAGAATGAGATACTCGTAGCATTTTCCCTGAAATGTAAATCTTAGATGTTTCCTGTGTGGTGGATAAATTGGGATGTGAAAATATGCATCCTTTAGATCGATTGATTTGAACCAATCGCCTGGGTGTCAGCATTCTGAACTTTTATTTTCTCAGATGTCTGTTTAGAGCCCGAAGGTCTAATATTGTAAACATCCCTCTACCACCTTTCTTTTGGACCAGGAAATATCTGGAGTAATATCTTGCTTGACGTTTTTACTGGGGGATCAGTTCTATCGCTCTTTTCTCCAATAGAAAGGATAATTCCTCTTGTAGGAAAAGAGTTGCAGAGCCCTTGGCCTGCGACTGAATCAGTCCCCTGAACTGTGGAGGGGGTAGAGCAAATTGTAGTAGGTATCCACGTTTTATTGTTCTTAAAACCCATTGTGAGTTTCTGCACTTTTCCCACTCTAAAAGTCTCAGAGACAGAGAGCTGACAGGCAGAGAGCTGACAGGCAGGTTTGTTTTGCATGGAGTAATGCCGCCATCTTGTGGCGTTGGCTTGCAAAACATGTCGACTGGGCGGACGTGGGTGTTGGCTGATCCGGGCGAGCGGCGTCGGGTTTCTTTGGCCACAAGCCCTTAACAGCTGTGCTTTTCGGGGAAGGATTAGTTCCTGCCTGGGTTTTTGGCAGCTTTGGGATTCTGAAAGTGGGAGGCAGAGGCGCCACAGCCTGGGCGAATGTTTGGCGCTTGGATGTGGGACCAATGGCTGTGTGCGCCGGCGCCCGCTTTGGGAGACACAGACTTAAAGCTTCATCATCCCTTTTCTTTTCCTCACACCTTTTCTGCATGGATGTAAGAGCTGCACTAAACAGGCCATGTGGGGTGATGGGGGTGTCGAGGATGTCCTCCTTTTCCCTTGTGGAAAGTGTGGTTAAGTTTAACCATCTAGCCCTTTCCTGTCGAACCATGAGCCCCATAGCTCTCCCCATAGCCTGGATCATCACTTTATGGAACTGAAGGCAGTGATCAGTGATGATGCACACTTCTTCCCACAGTGCAGCGTCCGGTGATGCAGTCATCTACTCTTCCAGCTCCTCCTGATACGCCATCAGCATGGAAGAGGCGTTCATGGCGCAAACTGATAAAGCGGCCCCCTTGTAGGATTTCTCCATCAGGTTTGATTGGAAGTGGTCCGCTGCTGAAGGGAGGGATGGAGCCGACCCAACCGAGGACATCAAAGCTTTCGGGTGAAAGAGCGCTGCCACCACTGGTTCAACTCAAGGCATTTGGTGGAGACCGTGATCGTCCATTCCCTCCCAGTCTAGAACCAAGTCACCTGCCACTGGGTACTTTTCCCTGTACGGTTTGTTGCGCCAGGGAACTGAAAATTCCTCCAGCAACTCAGGGAAGAAAGGCAGGAACTGCATTCCCGTTCTCTTGGCTTTTGGCAGCTTTTTGGCGTCGAAACGTGTTCTAGCTCCTTCAGCCTGAACTTCGGGCCACTGGATATTAAGTTTTGCTGCGGGGCGTTTACACACGTCATGCAAGTCCAAATCCAAGGCAGACGAAGAAGAGTCACCTTCCCGAGCCTGGCTGACGCCCGAAAGTGCGTATTTTGCAACCCGACCTCCGAGCACCAGAGGCGGTTCATCATCCTCATCTTCGTCGGTGATGAGAAGCTCCGAAGCCGTATCCGAGTCTGCGTCATCATCACCTGCCATGCGGTTATCGAGCAGGTAAGCTGTGAACGTATGGCCGCTCTCATCCCGAGGCAACAGGTTAACAGCGTCAAGCATATCGCCCCAGCTTGGTCCTGGTTCTGCATGAGGGACCGGTGTCAGTCCTTGAACCGCCATTTCTTGGCTAGCTGCAGCAGAAGCCAGGATGGGGTTGCCTCCGGAAAGTGTCAACTGAAGGGCCAGACGGCGATGCAGCACCTTGAGGGAGAGCAGGCTACAGTGAGAGGACTCCAATGACTCAAGGGCTGCTTGGGGATGCCTTAAGCCAAGACACGTAACACACAATTGGTGAGTGTCCCAACTCGAAACTTTATTTCCACGCGGGCAAGCTTGCGGGTTTTCGCCTGTATTAGCATCAGCCTTTCTGAACAACACCATGCCGGACTCAGCCTTCCAACCCTGGCAGCTCTTCCGGGCGGACCGCAACCACATCTCCGGGAAAGCCTGCGGGGGCGGACTATGCGTCTATATCAACAAAGGTTGGTGCACAAACTGCGTGTTGGAAAATAACCACTGCTCCGAGGCGACAGAACAGCTGACTGTGAAGTGCAGACCTCACTATCTGCCTCGGGAGTTCACGGCTGTGTTCGGAGGCTTTCTACGTGGTAGCGGGGGATTTTAACCACGTAGAACTGACGAACTGCCTGCCGAGGTTTAAACAGCATGTGAACATTCCAACACGTGAAAATAACACACTGGACCGTGTTTACACCAACGTAAAAGACACATACAGAGCCTTCCCCCGCCACCCCCCTCGGGCTCTCCGATCACATCTCCGTCATGCTGGTGCCTGCTTACCATCCCCCGCTGCGACGCTCCAGACCCACACAGAGGACCATCACTGTGTAGCCCAGTGACGCCGACGCTGTGCTGCAAGACTGCTTCGGCTGCACAGACTGGCAGGTTTTCAGGGAGGCTGCTGAGTACGAGGGGGAGCTGGACCTGGAGGACTATACATCTGCTGTTCTGGGGTACATCAGCAAGTGTGTGGAGGATGTCACCACCACCAAGACTGTGACTTACCAGCCGAAACAGAAACCCTGGCTGAATGCAGAGGTGCGTTCTCTGCTGAAAGCCAGGGATGCTGTGTTTAGGTCTGGTGATTCACAAGAGCTCAGGAGGGCAAGAAGAAAGCTGACTGCAGGAGTTAAAAGGGAAAATGCCCACAATGCCCCAAAGACCCCTCCCTGCCTGAGGCTCTCAACCAATTCTACGCCTGGTGTGAAAACCCTGACACTCTCCCCAGCACCAGAATCACGACTTCACCAGGAGAAGAGCCCCTCAGTGTGACTCCAGCAGAAGTAAGGAGGACGCTGAGAAGGATCAACCCCGAAAAACTGCTGGCCCAGAAAAAATTCCCCGGACGGGTGCTGAGAGAGTGCGCGGACCAGCTCTCAGACGTGCTGACGGACATCTTCAACGCCTCCCTCATCCAGGCAGCTGTCCTCACCTGCATGAAGACCGCCACCATCATCCCAGTCCCCAAGAGCTCCGCAGTGAAAGGTCTGAATGACTAACGGCCAGTAGCCCTCACACCGATAGTCACAAAGTGCCTTGAAAGACCCCCATCAAAGCCAACATCAGCGTCACTGTTGATCCACACCAGTATGCATACAGGAAAAATCAATTCACAGAGGATGCCATTTCCTCCGTGGTCCACACTGCCCTCACCCACCTGGAGCAGAAGGATTCCTACGTCCGTATGCTGTTTGTGGACTTCACCTCTGCGTTCAACACCATGATTCCTCAGACCCGGATAAAAAAACTGTCCTCACTTGGTCTGAGCTCTTCCATCTGCAACGGGGTCCTGGACTTCCTGACCAACAGGCCGCAGTCTGTGAGTATTCACAACATCTCCTCCCCTTCCATTACCCTCAGCACTGGCTCCCCTCAGGGCTGTGTGTTGACCCCCCTCCTGTTCACATTGCTCACATATGACTGCTTGCCTATCCATTCAGGCTGTCATATTGTGAAGTTTGCGGACGACACAGCAGTGGTTGGATGCATCACAAACAGTGATGAGTCCAGCTACAGGCAGGAGGTGGAACACCTGGAGGGTTGGTGCAGATATAACAACCTCTGCATTAATGTAAAGAAAACCAAGGAGATGATTGTGAACTTCAGAAGGGGCAAGCATGCCCACCTCCCCTTGCACATGTGAGGATCCGCTGTGGAAGTGGTAAACAGCTACAGGTGCTTGGGTGTGCACCTGAGTAACAACCTCACCTGGAGCAACAACACTTCCACTCTGGTCAGGAAGGCGCACCAGCGGCTCTACTTCCTAAGGAGGTTGAGAAGAGCTGGACTCGGGAGCTCAGTCCTCACCTCCTTCTACAGATGTGTGGTGGAGAGCGTACTGTGCTCCAGCATCAACATGTGGCATGGAAGCTGCTCTGCTGCAGACAGGAAAGCTCTGCAGAGAGTGGTGAAGGCTGCACAGAGGACTGTTGGAGTCAGCAGCCCCAGCACCAAAGACATTTACACCTCCAGATGCAGGAAGAGGGCCTACGGCATCATGAGGGATCCCACGCACCCAGCACACTCACTTTTTTTACCGCTCCCCTCAGGCAGGAGGCTGCGGAGCCTAAAGTGTAAAACCACCAGACTGAGAAACAGCTTCATTCCTGGAGCTGTGAGACTCTCAAACACACACAAGGACAATTACCATAAAATAAAAATAAAAGAATAAAAAAACGTTCTCATTTAACCGGCACTGTTCACTTAATTATCACACTTTAAAATGTCACTTTATTAACCATCCATGCTGCTACAGCAAATTTTGCACTCCAAATTCTCATTGCTGCTATGTCCGATGTCCCATATTGTAGATTCTGTTTAGTCAAAATCGTATTATCTTATATTTCTTTATATTTTATTATATTATTCTTATTTTGTAGCTAATTAAAATTGCTCTCAGGGTGTAAACTGGACCGTGAGATTAGAATTTTGTCCCACCTCATGTAGCACATGTGATGTGATGACAATTAAAATTCCTTAATTCCTTGATTCCGGCGTCCATGAAAAATGCTCGAGTAAAGTATTGCTACTTTTTAAACAAATTTTATTGTGAAGTATTGCTACTTCTGCTGGAATTGCTACCGATGGAGTTGTCATACTTGAGTGAAAAACAGTGAAGCGTATTTCTACCCCGCAGTTCCTCACAGCTAGCAGTGCTGTTTTGCAACAGACTAAACGATGGTTTTGTCCCGGAACACTACTAATCTGGAACCAAGCAGCCGGCGATCCAGTACGCACTCATATCTATGGACAGTTAAGCTAAGCTCCAGAACAGCAAGCGAAAGTGAGAAACCAGTCGGAACTTCTGCTCGTAGCAAGAGGAGGTTTTTGAAGGATTTGCCTGTGCAGGACCGGTCCTATATATAGGAAGGGGGCGGGACATGCCCCCTCTCCCTGGCACTGACAGACATATCCCCAGCCAATCAAGGCTGTTGGAGTGTAATTGGAGCTTCTGATGAGGTCACGCTTATGTTTTTCCTTAATGTGCAAATTCAGTTTACCAGTATGATCTGGACATTTACTTTTTCACATAGTTCAAATGATAAAACCCTAACCTGTATGAGTTTTTGTGTGATAACTCTAATGTGAACTATTTATGAAACGTTTTCCACATATTTCACAAGAAAAGGGGTTTTCACCTGTGTGGGTTATGTGAACAGTTAACTTTTAACGTCTTATGAAACTCTTTCCACATGTTTCACAAGCAAAAGGCCTCTCATCTGTGTGGGTTCGACTGTGAATAGTCAATTGTGATCTACTTACAAAACGTTTTCCACATGTTTCACAAGCAAAGGGCTTCACAGCTGTGTGGATTCTACTGTGAACAGTCAATTTTACAAATTTTTTTTACAAAATAGTTTTTACATGTTTCACAAGAAAAAGGCTGCTCGCCTGTATGATTCTCTGGTGATTTTTTAAAGAACCAATGTGATGGAAACCGTGTCCGCACGTCTCAAAAGAAAAAGGTTTCTCAGCTGTATGGGTTCTACTGTGAAAAGTTAAATGTGACTTTGTTGCAAAACGTTTCCCACATATCTCACAAGAAAAAAGCTTCTCGCCTGTATGGAATGTCTTATGACTTTTTAAATGATCAATTCGATAAAAACATTTTCCACACGTTTCAAAAGTAAAAGGCTACTCACCTGTGTGGATTCTGTAATGCTTTTTTAGGTTTGAGTTACTTTTATAACATCTCCCACAAATGTCACAGCTTAATGTTATATTTGCATCAGCATGAGACGCACTCTCTGACTCAATGGAGATGATACATTTTTGATCTTTTCTCTCAACTACAGGAGTGCTGCAGAGGTTCTTCTGCTCTGGTTTAGTAGGTTCTTGTTTATGTTTGAGCTTTGAATAATCTTGTTCCTTCTTTTCTTCATCCATCAAATGAGCCTTTAGTCAAATGTCTTCCTTAATGAGTGTAGAATATTATTGTTCTTCAATCAGTTTAGGTTCTGGTTTCTGATGTTGCATCTGTCGAGGTTCAGGTTCTACCTGGTTCTCCTTGTTCCACCCCGGTTCTTCTTCCTTTTGGTCATGAGTGGACCTCAATCCCTGATTAAAAAACTGCTTGCAGACAAAATATTCCTCCATCATGGAGACACAAGCCTGTTGGAGGTCTGTGAGGACAACGGAGGAGATTATTAATACATTTCAACCAAGGACTATCTCATGTTTTTGCCCGGTTGTTCCTTGCATTCTTAGAAAATACAGGTCACATAGTTAATCTAAACATAATTTTTAGTTTATACACGTGTTAGCAGGTAAAGATTTTAAAATTGTTATTTAAAAAAAACATTTATTTTATTAAAACAACAGTTAGGACATTTATTTAGCGGGATACTCTTCCTTTATTAAACAGATATGTTTGTACAAATAATCTCTGCTGACACAATTATTGGCACTGAGAGATAGTGAGTTTCAAGGGTCAATAAATGAAAGATGACCTATAAACAGCCTAGCAGAAAGGTCAAGCCTCTTCTTGGTGAGTTTTTTTTCCTCAGAGATTAACACAACTACAGCAAAGGAGTTCACAAGACAGACATAGGAACCCAAACGGTTATTAATCAAGCTAAAAGCTGAAGAACTAATAGAGTTTGCTTTGTTTAAGACAGGTTTGATGGGAACATGACAGTTCCTAATGAGAGGTAGAAGGTTAAAATAAGCATCAACTAAAAAAACAAGAAACAGGCAAGAGCTCTGCAACTGGTGAGAAACTTCCACCACCAGTTAATCTATCACACCGTTGCAATAAAACTGCAGCCAGCAGACATGTTGGATTTGTTGCTCTCTACACACAGAAACCTATTACACACCAAAACACACAAAGTATGGCTCATAGTACACACATGTAACAATAACAATATACAAAATAACCCTTTAAATTATTCTGAGTCTAAATTTTATAACAAATTAAATATGCTTATCTGAAACATTAATTATATAATTATTATTATATTTTTTGAGCATTGTTAGCAATACTATGTTTAGTCAGGGTGCTGAAATGATCTCCATCTGTTTTTCAAAGACTCTATTGTGCTGCAACATTTAGTTGTGAGCTACAGGCTATCAACCTGTTGTGGAATTGGGTTTCAACCCTTTACTTTATCCAGGTCTGTTGTTCTATCCAGTTTCGAGACCAAACCAGTAAAACCAGCAAAAATAATGAGAAATGGTTAAGTATAAAATCAAGATTTAATATAAAAGTAATCACTGTACAATTATGCAAATGGTATAAATACAGAGTGACATTCACCATCGGTACCGGACTCCACTTAGCACATCATAGGGATGAACCAAAGAATTAAGCGCAAGTCCTGCTTTTATCTATTCCTCACTCCTAACCCTCCTAAAGGGTGTCATCTTCTTGTATCAGTTTATCCTTGACTATGTGTTGCGTCTATGTAATCAGCAGTTATGTTGAGTAAGCTGTAGCATCGAGAGGTGCAGCAGATAAACAACAAGGGCAGATATTTACTAAGTCCAGCAAACAGATTATTAGAAAAGGTCACAGAATCATACATAAAAAATCATAAATCCATAACAAACCTCTGTAGCATCAGTGCTAGGAGCTAAAAACACTTTATGTACAGCCACGTTGAGCAGCAACAGCTGAAACTAGCAGCAACTATCCCCGCTCACTGATCTCGGTCTGCAGTGAAAAAATCAGAACCTTTATCGAGACTTACCAGAACTTTGTCTCTGCAGCTCCAAATCAATTCTGTTGAGCTTTACTTGTGGTTTCCAGTTGATCTTCATCATTCTCCGCAGACCGCCGAGCTCTTCTTTGTAGCGGACGACGTTTTTTTCAAACTCCATGAAGATTTCTTCAGCAGCAGCAGTTAGTCGATCTCTGATAAACTCTCTCAGAGGCTGAGCTGAAGACATTGTAACTGAAACTACTGAAATATTCAGGCAAAATTTATCTGTTCCACGTGTTTTCACAAGAAATTTTTTTCTTGTTCTTCTTTTAGAATTTCGTTGGTGTTTGGCAAAAAGCATTAGGTGCGCCTTGCCATCACCAACTAGTAAGGAGTATATACCACATGACAAAAAAACAAAACTATATCCTATTATACAACTTACTCTGTTTCAAAAAATAAAATTTAGCCTCATATCCTCTGCTTCCCGAGTCCTTTTGCAGTAAATCAACAATATCAAATGTAATTTTCATATTGCTAAGGTTTCGTATTAACTTGTTTCAGATAACAGATAACTCCTACAACTTAAAATAACATGTTCCAAAGTCTCATCTTCCCCACAGTCACATTTCCCTGTCTGATGTTTTCTTATTAAAAATAGTGATCTTTTCAATCCAGTGTGTCCAATTCTAAGTCATGAAATAATTATTTTTTCTCTCCTGTTTCTTTCTGTTCTTATTTAAGTAGTCTTGTACTATGTATTTATTCATAATGTAAAATTTATCTTTGTTCTTATTTTCTAGTAATGAAAAATCAACTTCAGCATCAGGAAGCATCCAAGGTGGTCCTGCAGGTAATGGAAATGTCTGACATATATCTAACTGATTTAAATGAATTTCACTAATTTCACTTTAGAGTTTATTACCCACCCAAAGTTCTTTAATTGTTTCTTGTACTTTTCCCATCCAGGTTTAAGCACCTCTAATGTTGGATGATCATTTCTTTGTACCTGTAAATTTGACCAGTAGTTTAAAGATAATTGATCCCTTCTAAGTTTAGGAGGCATTTCTCCCACGAGATTGTTTCTTCTGCTTTTATTTTTTTATTTTTACGGGGTTGGCAAACAACTTAAGAGACAATTACCACCACCTACTGGAATGTAACGTGAAGGCTTAATGTTTAAATACATTTCATTGTATTTACATATATCAGGGATGTTAGACTTAATTGCACAGGGGGCCAAAATCCAAAACACATTTGAGAGACAGGGATAAACATTTATTGAACACACTAAAACTTTAAAAATATATATCAAACCTATAATATACAAGTTATAAACAAAAGTAAACCTTTACATTTATGTCAAATATTAATTAAATATATATTAAAGAATAAATTTAGAAAATGTACCCAAAAATGTATTTTGTCAAAATAAATAAAAAAAATTAACATGCTGAATAACAAAACCTGAAAATATAAATACATTTTCTGCTTTATAAAAGAAAATCTTTCAGTTTTCGTTGGTCTTATCTCATTTTATCAAACCTGGAAAGAAAGTAAAGATTTCCATTTCCTTTCTTTCGCTCAAACTCCCTCACTAAATCAGCCTGAGCCTGGATCTGAGGCAGATTTAGCTGAATTTTTTATAAATGTAACACGCTTTTTCTCCAACCTGGTTAAAAGAATTACCTCCACAACTCAGACAAATTATGTTGTTCAGCTAGAATTAGTGACCGATCATTGGTCTTACACATTAATTTTACAGTAAATCATAATGAGGAGAATATTATGGAGGAATTAGACACATTTTTGGACACTATGGTACAATCAAATTCTGAAATTGCGGCGAAAGAAAATGTTGAATTCTTTCTTCAGCTAATTTGAAACCCTCGTGGTGGAGTCAAGCAAAAACAGGGAAACCATTCGAGGTTCCATTAAACTTTCAAAGAGAATCTGTTAGTTACTGTCGGAATGATGTAACAATTCGGTCCCAAGGATCTGTAAAGTGTAAAATTTAGAGAGCAATTCTTTAACGAGACGAATGTGGATCCCTTCACAAAAATAGCATCAAGCTCGTTGAAAACATTTCAAGCCAACTTCTTGCTTCCAAACAGGCTATTTCATGTCCGCTTGACTACACTCGTCAAACTAAGCTGTTTTGTAACGCATCTATTCAGTGGCTATAGTTCATTTCTCACTCCGGAAACATTTAGATTCAGCATGCTCTCAACACAGGTTAGAAAAAGTGGGGTCTTACTCTGTTGTCGGTACGCAGAAATGAACGGAGTCAAAGTAGGTTTTGAATTTTTTGGTTGTTTTTATCACTCTTGTCAATATTGTTTTAATCCACTTGCTGAATGTCCTTTAAGAAGTATCAGAAATGAGGAAATCTACACCATGCAGAGAATACAGGCCCTAAAATATGTTCATGTGTCAGAGTGGAGCTTAATCGGGAGCATGAATGGGAGACCATACAAAAGACAGATCCATCTGTAAAAGAATTGATGCAAAACTATAATGCACCTGAACCCCTCTCTCCGCTGGAAGCTCTTTATGGGGGTAAAACTAATGCCATCACAGTACAATTCTCAGCCAGCCCTGATGAAACAGTAGCTTATCAAGATGTGATCTCTCTCTGAAGACGCAAATTTTCCCAGTCGGTCACCCTACGATCATTTACTAAGACTTTGATGACCCCAGAACGTATTTTGGGCTCATCAAAGCAAAGGTCTTGACCCCAAGAAGTTTGTTCTTCCCAATTTTACATTTAAAGACAGAAAAAGATAAACTGGTTTTTCACTCTCTGTGCTCGTACCTGTGCTCAGGTAAATAATCGAAATGTTTTGTGCTTTCTCCGTGCTTTCTCTCTCTCAGCCAACCACATTACAATTATTATCAGCTGTAGTTACTTTCATTGATTTGGTTCCACCCCTCACAAACAGTATTTAGGCTTCTCTCCTCCTTTTCCTCCCTGCCGGATTCTCCCTCATGATTCCCTGTGTTCCTAGTGTCCTCATTGCTATAAGCCATGTAAATCATCATTATGTTCAATAAATCAGCTACTGTGAAATTGCCGCTGTCTGCTATGCATTTTGGTCCAGTTCCTGCTAAGTTCATGACAGAAGAATCCGGCCAAAGAAAGGACCAAGCTAGTAGACAGCGGTGGGTCCAGCAACAGTGGGAGTTAGCTCAGAGGAATCTATATAAAGATGTGGAAATCCTTCCTTCTCCACTAATGCTGGAGGAGATGGAGCAACAAGCTACCCGACAGACTTCTGGTTCACTAACCTTTATGTCCGAGTCAGCTGTGTCCTCATCACCTCGTCAGAAACAACTCCGAAGCCGCAGAAGCGCTCCTCCAAGTCATCCAAATTATGTTTCTGCTCCAAGTCCAAACATCTACCCAGCAACTGGCTCAGAGATGATCACTCTGTTTGAGTTTTTTCGGCGCCAGGCAGAGAAAAACATGAGTCAGACCGATGTTCCTGTGGAGCCGCCATCTTCCTACCGAGGGACGCAGCTGGCAATCCCTCCTCCTGGAAAGCACTTTGGTTTGTTTTGGAGATAAATGGGGGGATGGATGAACTTTGAATGACCTAATAAATAATTTGTAATATCGGAGTACTAAATCTCTCACATTCAAGCATAAACAAAATTCCATGAAGCTCCTTGAGATTGTTTTTTTAATTATTTTTATTTACACACCATAAGCAAATCAATCAAGACTGTTGGCATTTTTGAGCATCAGAATATTTATTTCCCACTATATCCCCCTTTATTATTAATAATACACTGCAAAAATTTCTTATAGTCCTGAAATAAGCCTGATATAAAAGTCCACAGTGACTTTCGTGGTTCAAAACATCTTTATGCCCTCCACAAGCTCCTGATGTTTGCCTGGCTTTGGCTTTTTTTCGAATAAAGTCTTTCATGGAGTGCCAGACAAGCTCAATGGGATTCATGTTTGGTGACTCTGGTGGTGTTTTCACCCAGTTGATCCCCTCAGATGTTGCAGTAATAGCTACACAAACACAATACTGTAGCAAATGCAATATTCATATGTGCTTAAAGATAAAAATATGTTTTTTAGAGAGTATCGATGCTAGTGAACACAAACTTAATTGAAACCACGTTGAAAATGACTGTGGAAAAACTTTTGTAATTTATTTGTTCATTTAATGACAAAATGCTTATTCACAAAACTATGATTGTTGCAAATATTACTCATGATATATATACTGTTATGAGGGTAAGTAAGCATTCAACACTCCAAATGAATATTTAAATGTTCTGTATACACCCTACTCACAAAAAGTTAGGGATATTTGGCTGTCTGGTTGAATTTCAGGATGAGCCAAAAATCCATTCAAACCTTAACAGGTAAACTTAATGGGACCTTCTATAAGCTTTTGAATGCACCTATCCAACTGTTAAATGTTTCAGTACTTTTTGCACATGTTGCTGTTCTCTAACGAGGAGCTTAACGGCAAAGGTTCCAACAGGTGTTTGATCCTCGAATCGACCAATAAATGCCCTGGTTCAATTACAGCTGGTGTTTAAACAGGGATCTTCATCAGGTTATATGTGACATCATGAGACTAAGACAACACCTAACATTGGATCAACAGTACCTGGCCATTGCAATATTTCAAACAGGACGTTCTCAGACGGACGTGGACACTGAGCTCAGTGTCTCAGAGTGTCATGCTGATGACCGCTACATTTTGAACAATGCCCTGAGAAACCGGATGATAAATGCCACTCAACACCAGGCATGTTAAAGGGAGGTGAGAGTGTCACATCAGACCATTCAAAACCGTTTACATCAGCGTAGTCTGCGTGCTAGACGACCTGCTAGGGTACCTGACCACACCAGCAGGCACAGGCATCATCGTTTTGCATGGGCCAGGGAGCATTTACGCTGGACGAGGAACCAGTGGGCCTCAGTACTGTTTTCTGATGAAAGTCAATTCACGTTGAGCAGAAATGATGGCCGCCAACAATGTTGGAGACGTCAAGGAGAGCGCTATGCATCAGCCACTGTTGTCACCAGACGAGCTTTTGGTGGTGGCGGTGACAGTGTGGGCAGGTTGGTCCAGTCTGTATAGAACTGCCCTAAACTTTTGTGAAGTACAGTGACAAGCCCATACTACCTGAATAACATGATTAATCGCCCCTTAATTAATAATTAATTGCGCCCCTATATGCACAACACAGGCCTAATTTCATCTTCATGGACGACAATGCTCCAGCTCATCGGGGTCAAATCATCAGGGATCGGCTGTTGGAGACTGGTGTATCTCAAATGGAACGGCCTGCACTTTCTCCAGACATTTTGATTTTCCCGGTTTGTACAGCTGTACACAGCACAAAACTCTTGCATTTTCCTGTTGTTATCGTGCTGTTAGAACATTTCCTGCCCCCCATCTGCAGTCGTGACCTCATCTGCAAACCAATGCTAATTGAGATGTTTGTACGGGCTAGCTGGCATACAGCAGCACTGCAATTACCTGCAATGATCTTCCCATAGGGTGATGCTCACCAGTAATTCTACCTCTGTAAATGGAGATTCCCAACTATTCAATAGGATGTATACTTAATGTTGTTTCTGGTACTTTAGTTGGTTTGCAAATGACGTCACGACTGCATTTGTCTGCAGTCCATTCACACCTGTTTGAGTAATGCAACATGCATCACACCGAACAACTGCAGAACATTTAGAAACAAGTTTTTCTTAATCTCTTAATGCTACAAACTGCTGCTTGGGCAACACTGAGAAAAGTGTCTCTAATAAATTAGATAAAACTTATCAAAAATTATACATACAAAATGAGGAAACATGTTTTTGTACTTGTTGTGGTACTTTCCGGGTGTGACGGCCGTCCACATTACAAATGACTGTGTCCACCAGACCTCCAACTACACCACTAGCCAAATGAAGGCGTACAGGAGTCTGGAGGCGTGTAACTACTTTGTGTTTGGTTGGATCAGTGATTTCGGATCCAAAGCAGCACTGAATGACTGCAGTTTGGTTTTTGTCTGGGTGAATAAATGTGATTCCATCTTTACGTTGCTGTTTCATCACTAAGGTAATGTTACATGAATGTATCACTGGCGTCAGATACAAGCTACCTGGGTCATTCTAAATACTAAATTGTAATATTAAAGGAATATCAACTAAATACTAAATTGCAAATACTAGTTTCTTCCTAATGTTGCTAGGTCATTCTCAGTGGTCTCACTTGGAAAAGGTTGTGGTTAAAGAAAACGGAGATGTTGTCACAGCACATTGTCACTCCATGGCTGGATAGCACATAATAAATTAACATCAACATGTCGATGCACCTTTGGCCTTGCTTTAGTAACATGTTCAGTAACAAACATGAAAATTACACTGAGTCATCCGATCTATAGAATCCTTGTTTGTTTCCATTGAGGTATGAGCTTATACAGACTTTAGTTTATGTTGAAAGACAGAGTTTTTTTTTTAAATCAGGTCTTCTGCCATTTTTCTGTCAATTTTTTTATTTCTCTCCTCCCCCCCCTTTTTCGGGTACAACTTTCCGAAAGAAAACCCAAAAGAAAACATTTTGATTTTCCTGGTTTGTACAGCTGTACACAGCACAAAACTCTTGCATTTTCCTGATGTTATCGTGCTGTTAGAACATTTCCTGCCCCCCATCAGCAGTTGTGACCACATATGCAAACCAATGCTAATTGAGGTGCTAGTATGGTTTAGCTGGCCTAAAGCAGCACTAAATACCTGCAATTATCTTCCCAAAGGGTGATTCTAACCAGTAATTCTACCTCTGTAAATGGAGATTCACAACTATTCAACAGGATGTATACTTTGTCATGATACGCGTTTTTGTTCCCTGTTAGTTTGCTGTTTAATTTAATGTAGTTGCTTTGTTTTACTGTTTTATTTCTATTTGAGTTTAGTCTTTGTTTTTGTTGTTTTCTGTGTTCTCTAGTTTTCCCCTGCTCTGTCCCTCTTCTTTCTGTGTAATCTCTCTTCATTATCAGTCACATCTGTTTGCAACTATCCAATCATCATCATCTCCACCACTCCATCTCCTGCTCCTCAGTATTTAAGCCTGGTCAACTCATTCACTCACCGCTGGATCGTCTGCTTACCACCTCGTCTCTCTGCTCCTTCTCCTGCCAGTTCCTCCACGTCTCCCAGTAAGCCTTCCCTTCTTGCTTGCTGATTCTCTGTGCTGGTTCTTTTCCCTTCATTATTCTCCTCAGGTCCAGTCCTTGCATTTACTTTGGTTTTTATTTTCCTGCAGTCTCCGGTTTCCCGTGTTTCCTCCCCCATCCTTTTCTCCCCTGTTCCCTGTCTGAGTTTATTTCCTTTATTAGTTCCTTGTGTCACGTTGCGATCAATGACCCGAGCAGAGGTGGAATTGCGGGAAGGAATAATTTATTGAGGGGAGGAATAATGAACAGAACAACGCGGAATGGAAAGAAACAGAGAGCGGAAGCGGAACTACTAACATAAACAAAGCGGAGAACTGAAGCGAGAAGCGGGAACTACAAACGTAAATAAACACAACAATCAAATAAACAAACCTACTAAAGAACATGAGAAGGGGGAAATAAACTAACAGACAAAATAACAACAATCATAATCACGAGGGGGAGAAGAACGGGAAAATGTAGACTATAGGAACTGAGATGCGGAAAGTAACAAACAGTGAACTACATGTCAGGAAATGTTTAAATGACTCGAGCAGAGGTGGAATTGAGTGAATAATAATTTATTGTTGGGGTTGAATATGAACATAAACATGAAACAGAACAATACAGGGGACTACAGGTAACCGGAAACGGAACAATGCGAGACGTAAACAGGAAGCGGATGCGGGACTACAGAATGTAAACAAGCGGACGAGCAAACGTTAACAAACACAACGACACTAATAAAATAAACAAACAAACACAGCTAAGGAACACGGGAAGGGAGGAACAAAACTAACAGATAAAAATAACAAATAATAATCACGAGGGGAAGAACACGGGAAACCGGGGACTACAGGAAGTGAGACAAGCAGAGAACACAGGATGAGACCAGGGGACCAAGAATAAAGAACCAGGACTGAGAGCTAGCGAGCAAGAGACTTACCGGAGACGTTGGGGCGAGAAGGAGAAGGACATTAGGGAAAGACCTCAGCGAAAGACTACAGGAGATGACGCAGAGAGACGAGAAGGCAAAACTACAGGGAGTGACAACAGGAGATGACGCAGAGAGACGAGAAGGCAAAGCTACAGGGAATTACAACAGACGATCCAGCAGTGAGTGAATGATTGCATGTGGCTTAAATACAGGAGAACCGGGTTTGGATAGGTGGAGAAGATGATTGGATGATTGATGACAGCTGTGAATGAAGGAGGAGTGAAGACACACATACACACAACACACACACACAGGATGAAACAGAACCAAACAAACATAGATCGTGACAGTACCCCCCCCCCTTAAGGCGGATACCAGACGCCAAAAACCGGCACAAGAGAAAAAACAAAAAAAACCAAGACTGGGTGGGAGGAGGGGGATGGCCTCAAAAGGAGGGCTAGAGCAAAAGAAAACCTTGAACAAAAAACAACCCTGCACGAGCGGAAAAAACGACCAGAAGATAATAGAACCCAAAAAACAAAAAAAAAACAACGAGAAACGGAAAATAGTCCGGAGAAAACTGTTCCGGACGGCAGCGACAGTCCGGTAGGCCGCCTTGGAAGGCCAGCGAGAGTCCGGTAGGAGGCCGCCCTAACGGCGGCGAGAGTCCGGCAGGAGGCCGGCCAAACGGCGGCGAGAGTCCGGCAGGAGGCGGCCCAAACGCCGGCGAGAGTCCGGCAGGAGAACGCCCAAACGGCGGCGAGAGTCCGGCAGGAGGCCGCCCAAACGGCGGCGGGAGTCCGGCAGTGGCCGCCCGAATGGCGGCGAGAGTCCAGAGGGCGTCCCGGAGGACGCCGACGGGATGCTCGAAGACTTGGAGGTCGTCCCGGAGGACGCTAACGGAACGCTCGAAGACTCGGAGGTCGTCCCGGAGGATGCCGACGGGACGCTCGAAGACTTGGAGGTCGTCCCGGAGGACGCCGACGGGTCGCTCGAAGACTCGGAGGTTGTCCCGGAGGACGCCAACGGGAAGCTCGAAGACTCGGAGGTCGTCCCGGAGGATGTCGACATGAAGCACGAAGACCTGGAGGTCGTCCCGGAGGACAGTGGCAGGAAGCTCGAAGATCTAGAGGTCGTCCCGGAGGACGCCGACTTCAACCCCGAAGATCTGGAGGTCGCCCGGCAGGACGACGACTTGAACCCTGAATATCTGGAGGTCGCCCGGCAGGACGACTACAGGAACCACGAAGATCTGGAGGTCGTCCCGGAGGACGCAGACAAGAAGCGCGAAGATCTGGAGGTCGCCCGGCAGAACGACGACTTGAGGAACGAAGACTTAAAGGCCGTCTCGGAGGACGCAGACCCTCCGAAACAGCACAAACCCGAGGTTGGCCACACCGGACCTCCTCGGGAGTCACAGGAGCCGGAGGTGGATCGCACCGGACCCCCTCAAGGAACACAGGAGAGAGAGGCTCCTCCTGGGGTGAAGGCTCTCTGGCAGGTTCCCCCTGGAGCAAAGTCTGTCCGGCAGGCTCCCCCTGGAGAGAAAAAGGAGAGAGAGGCGAGTCCTGGGACAAGGACTCTGCCTCTGGATCCTCCAGGGACGAGAGCTCTGCTTCTGGCACCTCCTGGGGTGAAGGCTCTCTGGCAGGCTCTCCCTGGAGCACAGACTCTCCGGCAGGATCCCCCTGGAGAGACACAGGAGAGAGAGGCGGGTCGCACTGGATCCCCTCGAGAGACACTGGAGAGACAGGCGGGTCCTGGGATGAGGACTTTGCCTGTGGATCCTCCAGGAACGAGAGCTCTGCTTCTGGCACCTCCTGGGGCGAAGGCTCTCTGGCAAGCTCTCCCTGGAGCACAGACTCTCCGGCAGGCTCCCCTTGGAGCATAGACTCTCCGGCAGGCTCCCCCTGGAGAGACACAGGAGAGAGAGGCGGGTCCCACTGGACCCCGTCGAGGAACACAGGAGAGAGAGGCGAGTCGCACGGGACCCCCTCTAGAAACACAGGAGAGAGAGGCGAGTCGCACGGGACCCCTTCTAGAAACACAGGAGAGAGAGGCGGGTCGCACGGGACCCCCTCGAGAGACACAGAAGAGAGAGGCGGGTCGCCCTGGACCCCCTCAAGAAACACTGGAGAGAGAGGCGGGTCGCACTGGACCCCCTCGAAAGACACAGAAGAGAGAGGCGGGTCGCCCTGGACCCCCTCGAAAGACACTGGAGAGAGAGGCGGGACGCAACAGACCCTTTCAGGAAACACAGGAGCTGGAGGCGAGTCCCTCACGACCCCCTCGGGAAACACAGGAGAGAGAGGCGGGTCATAACAGACCCCCTCGGTAAACACATGAGAGAGAGGCGAGTCACACACGACCCCCTAGGGAAACACAGGAGAGAGAGGCGGGTCGCACACGACCCCCTCGGTAAACACTGGAGCTGGAGGCGAGTCGCACACGACCCGCTCGGGAAACACAGGAGAGAGAGGCAGGTCCTGGGACGAGGACTCTGCCTCTGGATCTTCCAGGGACGAGAGCTCTGCATCTGGCTCCTCCTGGGGTGAAGGCTCTGCCGCTGGCTCCTCCTGGGGCGAAGGCTCTGCCGCTGGCAGGCTCCTCCTGGAGCACAGACTCACTGGCAGGCTCCACCTTGAACACAGACTCTCTGACAGGCTCCACCTGGAGCACAGCCTCTCTGACAGGCTCCACCTGGAGCACAGCCTCTCTGACAGGCTCCACCTGGAGCACAGCCTCTCTGACAGGCTCCTCCTGGAACGAGTGCCCGGGAGGCTGGAAACTGGCGATGGAAAAACCGAAAGGGGAGACAGAGTAGAAAGAGTGGAAGAAGAGGCTGTTCTTGCCGCCAAGCCCTTGTTCCTGGCTCTAAGGGCACGTCCAAAATATGAAAGGGAGTCAGAAATAATGTTGTGCATGTCCGGGTCGTCGTGAAAGGCGGAGAAAGCAGAGATGAAATCAAAATCCTCTGTGAGAGGACCTAAATAGGGGCAGTCATAAATTATATCTGTTGATGGGTTTCTGGCTCTAAGGGCGCGGTTAAATATATTGCGGGTGTCAGTGATTATGTCTGGGTCATCACGAAAAGCAGAAAAAACCCGGGGTGAAGTCAAAAGCTTTAGTGAGGGGACCTAAATAGGGGCAGTCATAAATAATATCGGTAGGGGGCGGTGAAGTGACGGGAGACGAAGAGGAACAGGAGACTGGAGGCGAAGAAAACGACACGGAAGTAAAAATGAGCTCGGAGCTCACCGGTGTTGAGCCCCCGCCCCCGGCTGGAAACTCCGAGAAAGCCAGGGCATCGGGGAGTGCAACCACCGGTGAGCGGCGTTGCTTACGGCGGGAGGAACGAGAAAGCATGACGGAAGGCGGAAGTGCGGGAGTAACGGATCGGATATGTGAATCTCCGCTCGAGTCGATTCTGGCTGGATCGTACTGTCAGGAAATGTTTAAATGACTCGAGCAGAGGTGGAATTGAGTGAATAATAATTTATTGTTGGGGTTGAATATGAACATAAACATGAAACGGAACAATGCAGGGGACTACAGGTAACCGGAAACGGAACAACGTGAGACGTAAACAGGAAGCGGAGACGGGACCACAGAATGTAAACAAGCGGACGAGCAAACGTTAACAAACACAACGACACTAATAAAATAAACAAACAAACACAGCTAAGGAACACGGGAAGGGAGGAACTAAACTAACAGATAAAAATAACAAATAATAATCACGAGGGGAAGAACACGGGAAACCGGGGACTACAGGAAGTGAGACAAACAGAGAACACGGGATGAGACCAGGGGACCAAGAATAAAGAGCCAGGACTGAGAGCTAGCGAGCAAGAGACTTACCGGAGACGTTGGGGCGAGAAGGAGAAGGACATTAGGGAAAGACCTCAGCGAAAGACTACAGGAGATGACGCAGAGAGACGAGAAGGCAAAACTACAGGGAGTGACAACAGGAGATGACGCAGAGAGACGAGGAGGCAAAGCTACAGGGAATTACAACAGACGATCCAGCAGTGAGTGAATGATTGCATGTGGCTTAAATACAGGAGAACCGGGTTTGGATAGGTGGAGAAGATGATTGGATGATTGATGACAGCTGTGAATGAAGGAGGAGTGAAGACACACATACACACAACACACACACACAGGATGAAACAGAACCAAACAAACATAGATCATGACACTACAGGACGGGACCAGGGGAGATAACCAAATGAGAAGAGCCAGGACAGAGAACTCAGCAAGCAAGAGATGAAGCTTAAAGGAGACGAGAAGGAACCAACAGGAGATGACGCAGAGAGACGAGGAGGGAAATCAGCAGATGATCCAGCGGTGAGTGAATGAATGAATGTGGCTTAAGTATGGAGGAACCGGGGTTGGATTGATGGAGAAGATGATTAGATGATTGAGAACATATGTGAATGATGATTGAAAACAGATGAGGGAACACACATACACACACACACACACACACACACACACACACACACACACACACACACACACACACACACACACACACACACACACACACACACACA
>JAVLVB010001318.1:0-22190 GCA_032876305.1 Orestias chungarensis
ATTCAAATTTAGTTACATTTTTCTGAATTGGGACTTTTCTGGTTAAATGTAAAATTATATAAACACAACTTAATTCAATTTTACTCTGTCTGATTGTAGTTTTTAAATAGTTCTTAAAAAGTGTGGACTTGAAGAATGGGGTAACACTGCAGTTGTTTTTGTGTCTGATGCACTTTTGATATGTTGTTTTGAAAGTTCAGTTGTAAAATGTGTGCTTTGTTTCGTATTTCATTTAGCATTCTCATCTGTCACCTTCTTGTCCTTTAATCCGTGAAAGAACTCACGAATGTTTTTCAGTTTCCAAGAGAATAATGTCTTTATTAATTGAACAAATTAAAATAAAACCAAAATCAATAAAGTACATTTAAAAATAATATGTCTAAATAGAAACTAATCACACCTTTTAATATGCTATCCTAACAATAAATGAGCTCATATGAACAGCAGCAGAGTGGTCGTTGGTAATGAAACATTCCTTACAGTTATTATCTAACTCATAATCGCGAAAACTAATGACTGCCATGCCCTTGTTACCATCACCATATTTTACACAGCTTATCATTCTCTTCTAAACAACGGTTGCAGCACGCTATGTACTTCAGCCTGTTGAACATATTATTTAAGGCATGCTGTCATGGATGCTTTACATTTTTTAAGGTTTAAATGCAAACTCAAACGTCATCGTAGTTTTATTAGGATTAATCGTGTTGGATCAACACAGCACAATTATGCACATGGCACTAGAATAATGATTAGCTGTTTAGTACATTTTAGCTGCAGGGAAACAATTTTATTTTGATAAGATTTCACCCCGCATTGATAAGTAAGTCTGATAATGACTGTCATGATAGGAATGGGACTTGAGGTACAGTATATTAATGTAGGTTAAACCCATTTACAAAATCTTTCCAATTTCTGTGTTTCTGTACCCCCCCTTATATAAAGATACAGCCTGGGTTGCATGCAACCTACACTATATTTGTTCCAAATAGAGATGAAAGTTGCCTTTAGTAAAGTGCCCGAAGAGGAGAGGACAGCTTCATGGTGGCTTATATGTTACAGTTTTACTACTTGAACCTTTAATAAACAAGATATGTTTTACCTGCTTCTTGGTCTAATGTAAGTCCTAATATTTTGCAACATTAATCACAACCGAGACAAACCTGAAGGCCAGGGAGAACTTTCGGGACAGATTAGGTTACAGTAATTTAAGGAAGATTAATAAATAAACATTAACTGCACAGTTGTAATTACAACTAAAAGTGGTGTGTTATTAATTATGTCTCACATGCTGCCAATGCCTTCCTTCCTTAAAACTAAGAGAGGCCTAATACTAGTTTTATGCTTAGTGCTCCTAATACACCCTTTTAGATTCCACTCTATAACCCCGTGAGCATTTCAAAAGCAACATATTCTAAATTGTATTAAGGTCTGAGCTTTTACTGGGCCAATCTAACTAAACTTTGCATGATTTTAAATGTAACAAATGCAATAAAATAAGTTTCAGACAGTTTCCAAAGTGGAAGGGCAATTGAAAGACTCAGAATTTATACTGTATAAACCCCGTTTTGTTCACATCAGACAAACCAACATTGATTAGCAAGTTGTGAGGAGGGAAAAACTATAAACAAAAGTCTGACAGATTTACTGAAACAGTCATTCCAAAGAATGAGGAAATACTGTAGTTATGTCATTCTGACAACAGTCTTTCCAGTCAGGTGCTGTCTTACCGGTATGTATGTGACTGTCACATTGATTAAGTGAGTCAAAATATATATATTTTTTGTTACATGAGTGGTTGCTGCTTCAAGGTGTGGCTTTTTTGGTGATGCCTTGGTCCTCTTTCGCACGTGGCCAGGTGTCTGGGAAATCAGAGAGGTTCTGATACTAAGGTTGGTTCAAATGTTTTTAGTTGTCTGTGGTGTATCTGCTGTTATTCCCTTCATGTTTTATCTCCTAACAGGAGTTCCATAATTGAAAAAATAGATAAATGAGAAGCATCAGACATTTTACACAAAGTATTGTTCATGCAAAGCCCCTTACATAGTTTCGACACCGTTCAAAAATTAGTAAAAATAATAAAAAATAAATCTAAACTTGTCTGGTGACTTTATGTTATTTATGTTTGCTAAGTAGAAGGATCTTGTAATGCAAGAATTGTTGTAAAGCTGAAACTCACATGCAACTTGCTTTACAACATGTTTTCAAGTATATAAGAAATAAAACATAGAGTAAATATTAATTTTCAAATTTCTCATAGCACACAAGTAAATTTATTTGGGTTATTTGAACATTCCTGCATTTGTTCAATAAAAAAAAATCTATTACGAGGAGATGTACATGCGGATAAAACTATCAGTTTCTTAAACAAAAGCAGACACAAACTTTGAATGTTTGCAATCTGTTCCTTTCTATCCTTGAACTCTGATAATACTCATCACCTGTTCCATCTCTTATCACTGGGGACAGTACAAATGAGCATGTTAACTTCCCAGTCAATGACTTGTAATATTTTGTTCCGCTCTCAGATTAAAATAGGATTTAAAAATGTTTTATGGGACTAAAGGCAAATATTGTGAAATAAAATACTTTGGAACGATCTGGTTTTCTTTCATCATGGGACTAAAAAAGATTTCAAACAATGCTTTCAAAGAGCATTAAACAGATTTTAGTTTCCCCTTTTGTCTGGGTCTTACTATCCATTGGAACTTCTAGTAATAAACTCCTCCTTCTCAATAGCTAGACATTTTTATCAATTTGTTATAAGTTTAGGAGTAAGATATTTTAGCAAAGAACAATGACTCAGCGCTTAAATAGGATTTCAGTAGCACCAAGCAACAAATATGTGACTTTTACAGGATCCACTTTAACAATTGTCAGATATGAGCACCTTTAATCCTTTAAAAAAAAGGTAATAATCAGGAAATAAAAGGTTTTATTAGGATTAATTGTGTTGGACCAACACATCCCAATTTTGCACATGCCACTGTAATGATTAGCTGTACAGCCATGCAGGTTAACAAAAAAACATATAAATATTCTTTGTGCATATTTTAACTGCAGGGAAACAATGTTATTTAGATAAGATTTCACCCGCATTGATAAGTAAGTCTGATTATGACTGTAATGAATAGGAATGGGACTTGAGGCACAGTATATTAAACTAAGTTATATCAATTCACAAAATCATTCCGATTTTTGTGTTTCTGTCCCCCCTCTATAAAAAGATACAGCCTGGGTTGAATGCAACCTACACTGTAATTGTTCCAACTTGAGATGAAAGTTGCCTTTAGTGAAGTGCCCAATGAGGAAAGGAAAGCTTCATGGTGGCTTTTATAATGTTACATCTGTTTTACTACTTGAACCGTTAATGAAAGGATGACAAAAGATCTGTTTTACCTGCTGCTTGGTCTAATGTGAAGTCATAATATTTTGCAACATTAATCACTACTCACTTGACAACCTAGACAAACCTGAAGGCCAGGGAGAACTTTTGGGACAGATTAGGTTACAGTAATTTAAGGGAGGTTAATGGATAAACATTTCTTGTACAGTTGTAATTAAAACTAAAAGTGGTATGTTATTAATTATGTCGCACATGCTGCTAATGCCTTTCTTCCTTAAAACTATAAGAGGCCTAATACTAGTTTTATGCTTAGTGCTCCTAATACACCCTTTTAGATTCCACTATACCCCTGTAAACCTTTCAGAAGTCATTTGGGGTATGTCTGTAACAGTATTTTACATAAAGAGACCAAAATGTTTCCCCATTGTTCTTTAAAAGATCAATTAAGGTATTTTAGTTTGGATAAATATGATCAGAAAACATGAATTTCAAATGTTGCAACAGATTCTAATGTGAATTCAGGTCTGAGCTTTCACTGGGCCAATCTAACATGTGAAAAATGTTTTAAGCGAAAACTAATGTACCTCTGATGGTTTTTTTATTTTCCAGCAACCGAAAGACTTAGAATGTACTTCTTTATACTGTATAAACCCTGTTTTTTTCTCAGCAGACAAACTATAAACAGTCATTCCAAAGAATGAGGAAATATTTATGTCAATGAATGAGGATGTAAAACTGGAAGGCATTTATCACTGTCCTTCTGACAACAGGTGTTCCAGTCAGGTGTTGTTTTACCGGCATGCATGTGACTTCACATTCGTTAGTCAAAAAAAAAATTGTTTTTCTTTTAGAGACCTAGAGAAAAAGTTTTTGTTGTGGCAAATACAAACATATAAACACATTTAGAGTTGTAAATTTACATCTGAACTCTGACCACCTTTAGTGCTTTAGATTTCTATTGAATTCTACTAAATTTTATAAATTACCACAAAAACATAACAAAGTAACACAAAATAAGGTTAAGTAAGTAAAGTAGCTAAATTGTTTAAGCCAGTGGTTACGATTTCCAGTCACCTTATTAAACTAATCAAAAGCTACATGATTAGTGCAGCTTAATCAGGTGTGTTAGTTCTGTTTTGGTTTGTGGTAGTCCATAAAGCAGTTATTTTTCTTTAAATTGCATAGGAACATATTACATTTAATGCACTTTATGTAGGTTTTTCCAATGCCCCCTTCTGCTCCGCACCTGGAAGTATTAGGAATGTCTATCCTCTGTGGCAAATGGACAGCTCCATACTTTATCACTTCCTTATCTGGCTGGGTCCTCCTTCTCTTGTGTGATACAACATACTGTTGAATGATAATCATTTATATTCATGTTTCTTTCAGGTATTCATGTTTCTTTTAATACTAGAAGTGTGTGCATATAACAAGAAGGTATACATTGTCTGACAAGGCCTGTTTATTTATCTCTCTGGAAGCTGGATCAAGGTTGCCTGAGAAGCAGGCTATCAGTCTATTCCTAGCAGTAAATATGTCAGTTAAAGAAGGTGAAACAGAGGGCAAAGCTGTACTCCCTTTTTCCTTCTTATTGCAGATTGAACGGGGTTAGCAGGGGTCAGCGAGGCGCGGGAAGAAAGCGCACGCAGCAGAAAGCAGGTGTAAGTCCGACAATTTGGTGACTCCGACGTGATGCAGATCAGTCGTCACAGCAGATTCTAGGATCGAACCATTTGTTCATTCATCCGGGGCCCCAAACGAATAAGGTGAGCAGAAACCTATTTAATTAAATTCTGCATATTGAGTATGATGAAAAAGGATGAATGAATTGATGAATGGTAATCATTTATATTCATGTTTCTTTCAGGTATTCATGTTTCTTTTAATACTAGAAGTGTGTGCATATAACAAGAAGGTATACATTGTCTGATAAGGCCTGTTTATTCTCTCTCTGGAAGCTGGGTCAAGATGGCACGGGAAGCAGGCTATCCGTCGATTCCTAGTAGTAAATCTGTCAGTTAAAGAATGTGGAAACAGATGGCAAAGCTGCACTTCTTGTTATCTTCTTTGTGCAGATTGATCGGGGTCAGCGAGGCGTCAGTGGCTCCACCTCCAGGGCAGTACTCACAGAAGGAGTGGTACCCGCCCTCTCAATTTTGACACACCTCTGAGGAAAACATCAGCAGCAGATTCCATGCTGCCTATGAAGGTGGGAAAAGTCTACCTAAATTTCTTGGTTGATACTGAAACCACATATTCCACCATTACTACAACACCACAACAGACACGGCTGTCAGAAAGAACTGTGTGTTTCTCAGGGGTTCCACGGAGTCCACCTGTGACAGTTCTCATATCAGTGGAAGTGGGGAAAGAAGAGACTGAAACATTGATTAGTATCTTCACCTAACACTCCAGTGAACTTACTTGGAAGAGACTTATTAATTAAACTGGGAGCTTCTGTATTGTGCGGCCCATATGGACCAATTGTGCCTTTTCCAGATGGCTCCTCTCTTCGCTGTGGTCAACAGCTCTCGGATGGACAATATGCTGACATTTACAACAGATGTTCCAAAGCAGTATGGCATCTACTCGGTCTACTCGATGTGGAAGCCCTGGATTCAAAGTCTTCGCCCCTACTCCTCTCTGCCTGACCTGCCCCATGTCAACCTGTTCTACGACCGGAACGACACTGAATGGTATTAAGATTCATTTGACTATCAGCTTGAAGGTAATACATGGCAAATAGAATCACATAACATTCATATAGCACCAGAGGGTGTGGCTGCTGTTGTGGAGCTGACAGACGAACAATATCATTGGTATATAATGTAAGATTAAGCTGTTCCTCACATTTTTCTCTCTCTGCATCCTGAGCATCAAAATAAAGAATTAGGGGGAGTGGTTAAGCTCCTTTGCAGCCACAGACTAGACGGATACCAGAATTCCCAACAGGAGACATCATGGCAGGGAGAAGACCGACCACCCACAACCTGCAGCCATGTTAAAATGTCTCTGCTCCCTCACCTATCCACTGAACAGGTGCTGAAACATTTGCGTAAATATGGACTGAAGGTTAGTAAAGATAAACTACAAATTATTTCTGTGGGATCCATCAGCATGTCCCCCACACATTAACAAAGCATCCTCTCAGACCCGAAGCTTCAGAGGGTCAAGGACATGTTATCTTTTTTTTTAGGTCTTACAGGTTACAGCAGAAGCTATATCACAGCTTATATCACACGAGACATCAAAAACTTGAACACCATTTAGGGCTGGGGAAACATGCAGAAACTTCTTTTACTGCTTTGAAACACTAATTTAGCACCGTAGCGGATTTAACTCTTCCAGATTACTCTTCTTTGTTTTACTTGGTTGTTTCTGTCACAAAACACACAGTAAATGGTGTTTTGTTTCAGAAAAAGGGGGAGGACATCAATAGTGGTTGAAGTTTCTCTACCACTCAACCCATCCTGCGGGACGAGCCACAATGTCAAATCAAGTCCTTTGTTTCTTTATTGTGTTGTGAAAAATTATTATGATAGCTTTTGCTTTGGGTTTGTGGTATTCAATTTACAGGAATAACATTAACAATCTACAAAAGAATCAGACAAACTACACCTCAGCCACCGCTAATGACAACAATCAAACCACGGAACACCACTCTCGTACTAAACAGAACACACATTCGAACCCGAATAAAAAGCATCAATGCTTAGAAAAACATGATGGGGTAAAACTAGAATACAAACTCGGCGACACCACGGCATGGACTTTTGACTTATGCGAAGTCATTAATTGCGGAGGGCAAAAGAAACCTTGTATAGAGGGTATGACGTGTACTTATGCTCGTTAAATTAAACACCGGTTACACCGCTGATAATTTGTGGTGGCAATGGTTAACAGGTCAGGCTCGGGAGAATGACAGGGCCAAATAGTCTATTTACATTACACCGGCACCCTTATTTCCAATACATTCCGTAGGATTTAATTGTATGATAAACTTAAATCGCATGGCCAGCCCGCCTTACTGTACATCTCTATTAAATATTTTCCCGGTTATCTCCAATAGAACTGGCTCTGGAACCTTCCAGGCCCCTGAAACAGGTAATTTCATGTGCTTTAATCGAACAGGCGGCAATCAATCCACACCGGCCCAAGATGTAGGATCAATTAATAGCGAATTCTACCACACAGTTATTCAGGACGGGTCTGATAATTCGGTGGATCCCTGGGTCAGGGCCGGCTTATATTATTATTGCAGGGTAACACCCTATTAACCAGATTACCAACCCAAACTAAAGGATTGTGCGACATGATAAGACTAATAACACCTATTATGCTACTAGGACAAGTAAATAAACCTACAACCGTGACCCAAACTTACACTCGATGTAAACATGACATAGGTGAAGAATTTGATCTGACTAAAAACACCTACATAGATGCTATAGGCATTCCACGGCGCGTCCCAGACGGGTAATGTTTGCCAGATGGAAGACTTTGGTAATGTCTCTTTTAATATCTTTAGCAGTTTTCATAGCTATATTGGTAACGGGTGGTTGTTGTTGCATACCATGTATTGGCTTGTTGTCTGTCTGACTGATCTCCTCCATGATTAAAAAACAGGACCCAAGAGTCATGATGCCCTTGTTGGCCGCAGAAGAAGATGAGTCGGCCAGTAACGCGCTTTGTAGAGACTAAATTGGTGAACTCTTAATAGAGTTCAAAAGGGGGAATTGTGGAATGATAATCATTTATATTCATGTTTCTTTCAGGTATTCATGTTTCTTTTAATACTAGAAGTGTGTGCATATAACAAGAAGGTATACATTGTCTGACAAGGCCTGTTTATTCAGTAAATCTGTCAGTTAAAGAAGGTGAAACAGAGGGCAAAGCTGTACTCCCTTTTTCCTTCTTATCGCAGATTCAACGGGGTTAACAGGGGTCAGCGAGGCGCGGGAATAACGGTTTCTGAAACAGTTTATGTAAATCACATGTGAATGTTTTATGACTCTGTACACTCCCTAATTTTTAATAAAACAGCCTAATGCAGGGGTTAGAGCTCAGACCCGAGGGATCCATTGCAATGACGGTCTCGGCTCTCCCTCCTGCAGGAGGACTCAGTTGAACCACAAGATGTCTTTTGCTGAGTGGACTGAGTTTGTATTTTTATTTGAACATTGTGAGAACCTGAATTTGCTGTCCTGAGACCAACCAACCTGGGGAAGTCAAGGTGGACTTCAACAACACTCATCATTCGACGCATCAGTTCAATTAAATTGGTTTAGTCTGACAGCAACCGGGCAAGCAGTTCCTCACCTAAGAGCCGTTTGAAGTCTTGGTACTGGAGGATTTCTTCATAGGTCTTGCCAAAGCTTGGCTGTCTTCCTTATACTGTAACCAGGAGTTGGTGATGGCCAGATTGAAGAAATGTAGGTTTGTGCGTAGAGTCCACCACTTCCTTGTGCGGTTAGACGTTCTATAAAAGCTAAGAATTCTATTGCACATATCAACCCCCCCTTGTGTGTGTTGTACTATGCCACCACTGCAGGTCTGGACACTTGAACAGGACTTCTGTTTTTATGTGGCTATCTGGTTTGTGCAACATATCCTCAAAAACAATATTTTCAGTGCATTGGTCAAAATATTTCGATTGTGGCCAGTCTACACGGTTTGGGGCAGTAGAGACTACAACATGTGCATAGTCCTGCACAGGCAGAATCTTAAACAATAAATCAATACAATAAATAATTCTGTCCATTAAAAGTGATGGTGGAAAAAATAGTCGTATTTATCTACTCAATCTAACTGTCAAATCTTATTTCATTAGCCTACGTGCTAGTTTTGGTCCAAAGTGGGCGACGGGCCCTTACATCCTCAACTTCACTCTCCTTTTCCTCAGTTGATGCCTCATCCCCTGAACTCCATCAATCCATCTTCTGTACACCCATGTCCCTATTGTGGTGGGGTTGTCTGCTGGCTCCTATCTCCAGCTTACAACGGGCGAGAGGCAGGGGTACACCCTGGACAGATCACCAGTCCATCGGAGGGCAACACAGAGCCAAACAGGACAAACATCCACTCATACACACACTCACACTTACACCTAAGGACAATTTAGAATACCCAATCAGCCTAACAGTCATGTTTTTGGACTGTGGGAGGAAGTACCCACGCATGCACAGGGAAAACATGCAAACTCCTTGCAGAAAGACCCAAGACCCAAGGTGGACCCAGAGCCTTCTTGCTGCATGGAAACAATGCTACCCACTGCGAGACTGTGCCGCCCCATACCCTGAACTCCCAACCTCAAAATCACCGTCATTCTCTCCCTCTTGGTCCTCGTCTGATAAATCTAAGTCTGAGTCTCCATCAATAATCCTGTGTAGGATTTTCTCTGCCTCAGTCAGGGAGCTGACTCCTATCAAAAACGCTTTAAAAAAAAGGAAATCCTGATGTCCTGTATGGAGGACACACATAAAGAAGTTATGTTTTATGTCAACAAATAATTAAATTGCTCTGAAAATTCACCAAACTATTCCTTAGATATTAATTTACTAGACGCAATCTGAATATTAAACTCACAAAGCTCATAATTACACAATAATACACTTACCTTTCTTCTTTCTATAAAATGTGCTAACAGGCATGGCAGCCATTTTAAAGAATCAAAAAAATAATTAAATAAATAAAAAATTTATAAAAGTGGTTTACTAAAAATGTTTGAAGTGGATACAAAAAGTACAAAATGAACACAATCATTTAAGGAATCTTTTTCATTTAAACATAAAAGCTTTCCTAATGATTTTATTCAGATAACAAAACTTTAGTTCAATCAAAAAAATATTAATCCCATTGCATTTTGCAGCCACTGCCATGTTTCAATATATAGTGTATGGAAAAGTGCTATGTTGTCTCTCTGCAATATCTACCTTTGGAAATTCTTAAGAAAAGTTAAAATTTGTTTGTTGCACCCCATAAGATATTATTCAATATGATTTTGAGGGATTTGGGTGCCCTGTTAAGAAGAAAAGGGCATAATCTGTTTACTCCTTAGTCTAGAAACATGAAAAACAAATGACAGTGTTAAGTAGAAACTCCTGCAGCTTTTTTATTGCTAGGTATTGCAACAAGATCACAAGCATAGTATAGAAAGCGACTATAAGCCTTGTTTCAGTCATTATTTATGTCTGGATTTACGGTGTCTTCTTTAGGCACAGAATCATATCTCTTGTCAGTGACATAAATGTCAATCCAAAATCTGAATGCAGATGCAAGCCTAACTAACAAGGAAAAAACAAAAGTAGCTTAGCTCAAAAAATAATAAACCGGCTAACATCATAGAATTAGCAAAACTGCACTGGTAAGGCCTGATGAAGCCATGCTAGGTCCAGAAGAAGTAACCAATAAGGAAAAACTTAAAGTAGTTAATTCAAAACTCAGCCAATCAGAAAATAAACAAATAAAAAACGGATTGTTACGAAAAGACCAAAGACCTAAACAGTTTAGTTTGATTAAGCTAGGATCACCTATAAATATTGTTTTTTGGATGGAGTATGGAACTGGATACTGGAAACTGGAACGTAGTGAACGGTGCAGGAAAGCGGGAGCTCTGGAAACAAGGCAACAAAGATGGTGAGTATAGTTCTTGGTTGGAAGATATTTGCTGGAGAGGATCTTACTTTAACAGGAGGAAGAACCGCCAGGGAGAGATGAATGCGCTGAAGGGATGCGAGGAGGAGGTTGTTCAGAGGCAGGGGCTGATGGAATATAGAGGTGTGGAGCGGGAAGAGTTGAAGGTACTTGGTTCACGGAGGGATCATGAAAGTTTAGAGGTTTAGGATACCTGGGTGGAGCACACAAGGTTTAGCTGCATGTAATGCACAAGGAAAGCAACAAGTGATAACTTGGAATTCACAAGGAAGCAATGAGAGAACTGGCTCTGAGAGGCAATGTTAGCCTATCTATTATCTATTAGCAACTAACACTCAGGTGCAGTGTACAGGGAACTCCACTCCTTTTAACCCTTCTAGAAAAGACAGGAGAACAGCACCACAAAAAAACCTTTAACCCTGACACTTTCATGATCACTACATAAAAACAGTTTTTTATTTATGCAGAGATAAGCTGTGCACCAATCTTTCAGCTATTTCTACTGGAAAAACAAACCATACTTTAAAATAATGCATCATGCATATATCTGTCAAGATGTTGATCATTTTGGGTGTACACTTACTGACAGGCTGCATCAACTTCACCAAATTGTTCTGTTGAAACTGTTATCCCTTTTTCACTGAAATTATTCATGGCCTACATTACCTTCAGTAATCCGGGTTGTGTTTTTTTTAAATCTAATTCAACGATGAAGAGACACTTTAACCGAGGAGGATCTGTTCATAGACTTTAGCTCAGCATTCAACACAAGTTGAATGCTAAGTTTGCAGATGACACAACTGTGGTGGGACTCATCAGCAACAACGATGAGTCAGCGTACAGAGAGGAGGTACAACATCTAACGGAGTGG
Organism: Orestias chungarensis; assembly: GCA_032876305.1. Classification (NCBI taxonomy): domain Eukaryota; kingdom Metazoa; phylum Chordata; class Actinopteri; order Cyprinodontiformes; family Cyprinodontidae; genus Orestias; species Orestias chungarensis. Next base: position 11,871 of record JAVLVB010001318.1, read on the forward strand.
TGCCAAGTCAACAACCTGTCTCTGAATCTGGATAAAACCAAAGAGATGGTCATTGACTTCAGAAAGAAACCATAGGGACCACTCCTTACTGCACATCGACGGCTCATTCGTTGAGATTGTAAATAGCACCAAATTTCTCGGTGTTCATCTGGAGGAGAATCTCACTTGGACTCTCAACACCAGTTCCATCACCAAGAAACCCCAGCAATTCTCACCACATTCTACAAAGGAAAAATTGAGAGCATCCTGAGTGGCTGCATCACCTTCTAGTTTGGAAATTGTACTACGTCGGACCGCAGGACTCTCCAGCGAGTAGTGAGGACAGCTGAATAGATCATTGGGGTCGCTCTTCCATCTCTCACGGACATTTTTAACACCCGCTGCATACGCAAAGCTCTAAGCATTGTGGTTGATCCAACCCATCCATCACATGGACTGTTTACTCTGCTCCCGTCTGGGAGACGATACCGCAGCATCCGGACTAAGACAAACCAGACCGTATAACAGCTTTATTCCACAGGCAATCAGTCTCCTCAATACAGCACTGTAACAATTTCCTCTGTATTATCTATGTTACTTGCATTTTTGCACACCTGCTGAACTGCACAAGTTTTCTTCTAATTTCTGCACCTTACCTGTATTTTTTTGCACCTTATTTACTTTTTGGACACCTTATGTGCATTGCCAATTTTACGCTGCTATTGTACAACATGTCACTACCTCATGAACCATTTTACCATCTATTCAACAATATGTACTAACACTTGTCTTTAGTCCTGTCTACTAATTACTGTTTAGATTAGGGATAATTGGGAATATCTTTTGTAGTTATTTATTATAGAAATTTTTGGTATTTACTTTTGTATTTACACTGTTTTGTTCTGTCTTGCACTTTTCGTACCGTGTTACACCGTGATCCTAGAGGAACGCTGTTTCGTTTCAATATGTACTCGTACGTAGCTGAAATGACAATACAACCTCTCTGACTCTGAATCTGAACCTCAGCCAACCTATTACGCTTCCAAAACAAACAGATTTAAAACCAATCAGTCCCATCAATGCTAGATTTATTATACCCTGTTTAATGGAAAAGAGAAATACTTTTACATTTCAAACCTGCCTGAACTCAGCAACATTACCTTAGGCTTATTCCCATCCACCCATATTTTTACAACAAGGGGGGGAAATCCCAGTAACAATGATAAAGCTTGATTGTATCAAAGAAGCTTCATTTCTGACATACCTCTAACCAGGAACACAGTTGAGATTGTCAATAACTGATTGCCTGGAAATGATAAATTTTTCATCCCTAAGTTGTATTAAAAACAGTTGCCTGTTAGTGTTTGAGCTTATTCAGGATAAGGACAGACATTGGAGTGGTTGACTCCTCTTCGGTAGGTAGAAGATGAAAGACATTGAATTCAAATCAACTGAATTTAATCTAGACATTTGTTAATTTACATGTTTAAAACTTTAAATTCATTTGATTTATTTTTTTAATAAATCCAGTATTTAATATTTATTCCAGGACCAACCATGGGACTAAAAAGATACCTGTTTCTAATGGTGAACTTGGCAGTTTCATCAGCATTGCCCCCACTCTCTCTCCCTACTGTAAGTATTATTTAAGTTGTTGTCCTTTAAAGTATAATGTAAATACTAGTTATTCTAATACAACTTGCTTATTGGTATTAGGAAACAATAACATTTTTGGTTGTTTTTTGCACTGACCCTATTTTTTATTCCCGTTGTTTTTTTAAAATATCGTTTTAGTATAAAAAAGTACATTTTAATGTTAAAATATCTGAACAAAAAAATAGATTTATTTTGTCTTGTTTTGCTTGTGCAGGGACTGCAGATAAACTGTATAATTGCAGCTATTTCTCTTGTATTGCAGTGATGATATTAATGAGCGAAGTGTCTGTCAACAAATGTGTAATATTCCATTGTGAAAAGGTTTTGTCATGTTCTTTATTTTATGTTAGGGGCCAACATCTATCTGCTTTGGCCTTTGAAGGCCATTAGTGATAGTCAGACAATATAATAACATTTTGATACACAGTAAACAACATTTAAATTGTAGTTTATCTTAATCTTAAACATTTAATATCTAGTTTATCATAATCCCCTGCTCTTTGCTGGTGTTCATCAGGTACTACGATAATTAAAATTTAATCTTAAGAGTATAAAATCACGCATAACATAACATGAAAAAACCCCAAGAACATATCTACGTATATTCAATATTTCATATTCAAAGGGAGAATAGTTTCTTTATAACATAATTGTATTGTGTTTCTTTTCCCTAATGTTTTAATCCAGGTGGAGGTAGATGTTTTTGGTATGTTCAACACATTTTGTTTTAAAAATCTTGATACATTTTATGACATAATTCCTTAAAAAGGGCATGTTGTCTGATTTGCAGACATTGGCGAAAACAACACCATCAAAGCTGGTAAAGTTAAATTTCTTTATCTTTAATAGACTTCTGAGAATTTATATATAAAAAAAAAAAAAACATTGCCTTCATCCTCTTTATACCAGATTTAACGCTGGATGATATTCGGGAGGTAAGTATAGTTACATGAGTGTAAAATCAAGTTGCAGTTCCAAGCAAATTTTTATATGTATATTTAGTCTTAAGTGGGCATTTCTCACGCACAACGTTTTTAGCCTCTAAGTATTCAAAGGAGCAGCATTCTACCTGGGAATAATCTGTGGAGAAGTCCAGTTCCCTATGTCCTGGATAAAAGCTTGGGTATACATATATATATATATATTTTTTTTTAACAACATTATTTTAATTTTATTTTAACTAGAATTTAGGGTTGTGATTTCTTTTGTTGCTTTTGCATTACTGAAGTTCACAACTTTATCAAAATCAATGTAAAGAGGCTATTGTCAAATATTTATGTAATAGAAAAAGGCAATAGCAAAATATTTAAAATGAAATGTTTCAGTAGAACTCGTTGCTGTTTGGATATTATAATAAATTTACCCTTAGGGCATTATACTAATGCATTGATATGTGATGTGTTCTCTATTTTACTGGTTTGAACTTGATTTTGAAATAAAAGACTTGAATGCCAGAGGAGTTATCATGAGAGCCTTTGACCAGTTCAGATTGAAGACATGCATTGATTTCAAATATTTGGATTCGGAAGACTATTACATCAACATCATAAAGTCAGATGGGTAGGTGTTCTTCTTTTCTTATTCAAAACAAAATTTGCTGATCAGAACACATACTTTATTTAGGACTCCGCAAAATAGGTTAGATTACATTACGGAGATTTGAGTTCAGATTGGGACAAAAAACCCTATTATGTTTCACAATTTGACCTTTGGACTGTCAGAAACCTTCATTTTCTCTCAAATAAACTCTGTGGATCATATGCAAAGCCTTTGTAAATCTGCCAGATTATTGGGAAATTTCTCATTTTTTATTACTAGAAAATATATATTTTTTAAAGTTTCTAAATGAACTCATGTTGTGATTTAAACATTCCGCTGTTAAGAATAATTTCCAATCTTTGTTTAGTTGTTGCTGTTTCTTTCGCTGTCTCTTTTAAAGTGTTTTAAGGTTGATTTTCTGCTATTTACAATTTTAAGTTAAACGTATTTCAACATATATTCTTTTGAAAATTTAGTATTAGATAGGTATTGATCCTGATGATTAAGAAAAATAGGTTGCTCTAATTGTTTTGAATTGTTAGTGTATACACATTTTATAAATGTAATTTTCTCAATTATGATAACTCAATGTTCATATATATTGTAATTACTTAAAGGTCTTGATGCACAAATATCTTATTGATGTTTTATCTGTTCCAGTTGTTGGTCATATATTGGTCGAGTATTCACCAACGGACAGTACCTCTCTATTGGTGCAGGCTGTGAACACATTGCCATCGTTGAACATGAGATCCTTCACGCTCTTGGCTTCTACCATGAACAGTCAAGATATGACAGAGATGATTATGTGAAGATTGTATCCCCCAACATCCTAACAGGTATCATAAACATAAACAAAAACTTATTATAGTATGTATTTTTGTTGTTTTCAAAACAAAAATGGGTACAAAATCTTTTAGCCATTTATGGTGTTGTAAATAGGTTAGATTGTAATGCATTTACTGCAATGTCTTTATGCGGTCACATGCTATGTTTAAAACAGTAAATGGTAAGATAAGTAATACAAACAGTTATCAGACTTTCATCAGACTTATTTTGGGTTCTGGTCTCCATATTTTTAGGGCGTGTTTACTGTGTATATAGGGTTAACAAAAATCTGCTTACACTGCCATGGTTTCCCACATTATGAAGCAGTACTCCCTTTATTAGTATGGCAGTTAATGGATTTTACAAGTCCATTAAAATACTAAAGATGCACTAGAAAATTAGTACACTAACTGGTTTATGAGTGATATAAAAATATGAGTGCTAATAATATAATATGAAGTAATAATAATATGAGTAATATAGAAAGTTTGACAAAAACAAAACAATCTAAGAAATCTGTACAGGGCTCTATAAATGAATGTACTCTTCTCAAACAAGTCCTTAGACTTTTACAGTCCTATAGTTCTATTAATTTCACTAAGAAATGTACAAAGACAGTTAGTAAATTTCTTACCCATTTAACTAACTATGATTTTCAATGCCTTGTGTGGCTAAAGTTAACATGAGTTAAAAGAACAAAAAAATTTAATATTGGCAGTTATATGTTAAGAATTTATGTTTTATACTTTGATCCAATTCTCCCTGGTTAATTTTGTAAGTGTAGCATTCCCTTTTATCTTTTGTATCACCCAGGTTTTGAGCATAATTTCGGAAAAGTTGGCAGTGATAAAAGCACCACCCACGGCGTCCCGTACGACTACATGTCTGTGATGCATTACGACAAGAATGCATTCACAAACGGCAACGGCTCAACAATTATTACCTTAGACCCGAAATTTCAAGATGTGATTGGTCAAAGGTTTGACATGAGTCCTAGTGATGTTAAAGAGCTGAACCTCCTCTATAACTGCAGTGAGTGCTTACAGAATGTTACACAATTTGGAGAAATTAATACCAAAATGGGATTATTTATAATCTGTTTTTTGTGGGTGTCAAAGTTAAGGTTTTGGTTGATAACTAATTTGTTTTGTAGTTTAGAGTTATTTTCTCTTTACTTCCATGCTGTTTAATGTCGCAAAAGTTGTAAATATTTCTTGACTCTTGAAACTAAATTGCTTGTTAACTAAAGGAACAAAAGGTGACATATTTACACTATTCTTAGCCCCAATATATTTTACTCTGATTAAATAAACACTCTTTCAAATATTAGTATTTGTAAATTAAATTTCCAAGTCACACTTTGAACACGTCTTAACAATGACTTTGTGTCTTTGTAAATATTTTATGAATCTTTACATAACTGACTGTAAAATGTCATTATTGTAAAATACTGTTAACATCAAAACCTTACATATCCATACAAATCCTCTTACTTTTTCAGACACAAGTGTTGCCAATCCATTTTACTGCGGCTTTTCTAATGGTACAATGTGTCAGATGACCCAATGTTCACAAAGTGAGAATGGTTGGGAAGTGGTTACACAAGCCCATGGGGGTCCAAGCTCTGATCACACCAATCTACCAAGTGGAAGTGAAGATTATGGTAAATTTTTTAATTGACTTTACATTCTCTTGCATACTAATCAATGCAATCTTATAATTGTTTGACTCCATGCCACATTTGTTTAATGATACATTTTAATCAGTGATTACAAAAATGACATCAAATTTTTATAAATTTATGGATGTTATGGATTATTAATGCATACAAGTCAGCATAGCCATGATTTTTTTTATTTACAAAATGAAAATGCACCAAGGAAAATAGTAGTTACTAATGCACAAATTTTCCATCAAAGTCATCTTAGAAATAATTCCTATTTTCCCGTGTATATCAGTCACCAAACCTTTTTTTGACAACAAATAATAATAAAAAAATTCAGTGGTTACATGGGATGTCATTGACTATTTAACCTTAAACATGTTTAAATCTTTATTATTTTCAGTTTGATTTATTTCACTGCAAAAATAATTTCAATTAAATTTTTTTATTGTAAGAAACATAAATAACTATTGTTTCAAAAATTATTGAAGTTATCTGTAACCAATATTAAAACAGATGTGAAAATCCCCCCCCAAGAATCCCAAAAAAAACAAAACAACAACAACAAAAACAACATTTTGAACAACATCTATGCAGGTCAACAAAAGGGGTATTTCATCCATGCAAGCACAGCATCAGGTCAAGAAGGAGATTCAGCTTTACTGGAAATCGAGAAAGTGAAGCCTAGCAGAGAGTGCAATATCCAGTGTCTGCAGTTCTATTATTTCCACAGCGGAAAAGATTCAGATCAACTTAACATCTGGATAAGAGAGTTTCAAAATGATGAGGACACCATAGGAACTCTCCGACTGATAGGACAAATTACTGGTAATTTTTTTATTTTTACTTATATTTTTTATCTCTTTTTTATCCTTTCAACATTTATTTGCTTTGTGACTATATTCCTTTCCTGTTTTGCATGTTGTTGACATGATATCAAAGTTGTGGAGTACAGTAAATAAAATCCTTTTACTCTAGGTCCACCAACCTCTCACTGGAAACTCCACCATGTTTCCTTGAATGCCAGCAAGATGTTCCAGGTGGTGTTTGAGGCTCGGAAAGGAGCAGGAAACTCTACAGGAGGTTTCTCACTTGATGACATCAATCTGTCAGAGACAGAGTGTCCACATGTTTTCTTGCAGATTGATGATTTGGAGAGCCTTTTAAACACAAGCACCTTTGGAACCCAAATATACAGCCCACGTCAGTACTCCGAAGACGGCTATGCATACCGTGTAGCCGCTATACTCTACAAAACATTTGTTGGAATGTTTGTGCAGCTCTTGTCTGGTAAATTCGACAACCAACTGGAGTTTCCTTGCCTACAAAGACAAATGATTTTCCAAATGCTTGATCAAACCCCAACTAAGCAGATGCAAATGTTAAAGCAATACACTTTCGTTTCTGATAAAAAAGATGTGATATTAAGTGGTAAGTTTACAACAAAATGTGGACATTTTAAGCAAAAGTTTTTGCTAAAGGAAAAAAAATGCTTACTTTAACATACCATACAAACAGGTACCTCTCCATGGGACAGTCCTAGGAAGACTGGAGTTGCAGTGTTTGCTGAGAACACTGAATTAGTCTATGGTGGAATTTTATGGGGATATGGATATTTTGCAACTTTAAAAGAACTGCAATCCAGAGAGTTCCTCAAGGGAGGTAGTGCCGTTTTCATGTTTAACTTTCAAGGTAGGTTAAATGTGTTTTTGTTTTAATAATGTTGCCAACTATACTGATAACATTGCAATAACTGTTTCCATTATGTACAAGATTCATAGTATAGACAGGATTGAGGAAACTAAAGCCTAATTTTTATTTTAATATTTTAATATTTACAGAAAAATCAAACTAATTGCCATAATTCATGCTTTTGACTCCGTGGAATCTGTGTCAAGGTGAATGTAGGGAAGTATTAGGTGTATAGATCAGGGGACTCATGTATAGTTTATAGAGTCTGGATCATTCTGAATATTTGCATTAGGGCAAAATCCTGAAATTTGCAATGCACAAAAAAAATCAAATTCATAAAACTGTACACACCTTTACTTCTTCATCCCAATTTGCATGAATCGAGCAGGTGCTCCACGGAAAGCCCTGTCCATACCCATAAACAAATCTACAGACTGTTATACTCACAGAGGTACAACATTAACAGATCTTACTCCACATAAAAATAGAGTTACTGCATTTATCGGGGAGAACACAGCTTCAAGTTTACTAATCGTCAGTATATAGGAATTATAAGTTGCACAGGTCCAACGTATAACTATATTTATGCATATCTATTGAATTATAAACGCTTTAGACACAACACCCGATTCTGGTTGTTGATTCAAGGGCAAGGCAAGTTTATTTGTATAGCACATTTTCGTGTACAAGACAATTCAAAGTGCTTCACATAGGAAAAAAAAGCAGAAAATGAAACATTAAAATCAACTTTGAATTAAAAAAAAAATAAAAACAAAATAATAATAATAATGATGATAATAATAATAATAGTAATAATATTCCCAGTTGCTATATGCATAGTTAAACAAGGCTGTTTTCGGCCTGGATTTAAACAATGACAGAGTTGAAACTTGTCTCCCCTCTTCAGGAAGACTGTTCCAGATTTCAGGAGCATAAAACTGGAATGAAGCCTCCCCTTTTTTTGTCCTTACTCTGGGCATCAGCAGGAGGCCACTACCTGAGGTTCTCACAGTCCGCTCTGGTTCATATGGCTCTAACATGCCAGATATGTACTTTGGGGCTAAACCATGAAGAGACTTGTACACAAGCAAAGCTGTTTTAAAGTCAATTCTTTGAGTGACAGGAAGCCAGTGCAGACACTGGTCTGGTTTAGAGACTATTCCTCTGATTCTGGCAATGTTTTTAAAATGGTAAAAGGCTGTTGATGTTACTGATTTAATGTATATTATTTTATTTGAATATTTTTAACATGTTGTCTGTGTGTGTCACTTTATCCTTACAAGAATATACGTGGTTTGGTTTCATCATTTAACTTTAAACAATAGAAACTTTTGCTTTACTAACCTTGATGCCCTTATCTCAAAGGGTATTAAAGCCACATGACATATGTGTCTATATTTAATATATTTACAAGAGGCCCTACATTATTACACAGATATTTTAATTGTTATTTCTTCTCCTTGTCTTGTTTTTGATTAGATCTCACCTCACTAATCAACGGAACTAGTCTACCTTGTCCTCAAATAAGACCCCTGAACATAGAAAATACTCGCCCAAATCTACATGGAACTCAATGCTCACCACGGTAAAACTGTCAACTTTGCATTTCCTGGCAAAGCCCTATAATTATGTAATTGTGAGAGTTAATGAGTGTCAAATAATGCGATGACTTTCATAGAGTGGTCCCAACAATCAAACCACCACCTACAACAACAGATGTCAGGTATTTACATATACTTTACTTTCTCAAGTCAATATACATACTTTGCAGAAATATGATGCATCTTCTCATTTTCACTAGTATAAAGTAGTTAAAGAGCCATCATTTTAGTTGAATTAAATTACTTTTTCTTTTTTTTTGAACACTCATTCATAACAAAAGTAATCTCAAAATACTTTTGAAAAAGGTTAAAACCTTCTCTTAGTCATGCAAATGTAATCTATTTACCTTTAACCACGTGTCATGAACATATTTCTGTTTAACTAAATGTTTGATATACATTTAAAGGACTCCATATACCATCCATCCACCTCCTACTACAGACAACAGGTATTGTCACCATTGATAAGAGTTATTTGCAGTTTTAAAAAATCTTAAATGTGAAGCATAATGAAAAAAATATACAGAATTACTAATGTGACAAGACATATTCAATAATGCAGAGTAATTTTGAAACATATAGATCTTGAGTTACTTTGACTTTCATTACTATCATGGAAACAAAAAAGACACATTGAAACTGTCTGTAAACCTTAAATTAAGAAATCCTTATCAGGCACGACAATTGATTTATAGCAATTAGAGCTTTGCTGTAAATATGAATAGACGGCAAAATATTAAATTGTACGACAATGCTTTGATTTGTGCAGAATCTCAACCGCCACCATTCCACCTCCTCCTACAACAACATCAACAGACAACGGGTATTCTTAAATTTAACTACCATCTTTTTTGTGAAAGATTTTGTAAGATTTTATTATAACATTCGACTAAAGTTGTCAACAATTGTTGACTGATCTCTTATAGTGAAATGATTAATTAGGTTACTTTTAAGGAGCTTTATATACAAATTTTGTTTCAGATTCTAATCAGAAAAAGCTCTGAAAAGGACTGGGTGGCTGTTTTTTAAGTTATTACCTGTCTATATTTATCGGTTTTTCTTAAACATTCAACCCTACAAATGAAATAGCAAAACTACATATTTCATTTAGAATGATTTTTTAAAAAAAGAGATCATTCTCATTTTCGCAACACTGCGCATGTGCCACCTCATCTCCAGTAATGCCCCCTGACATTGGGATTGTGCACGTCCTCAGCACATTTAGTTTGTTTACATCTGCGGAACCACAGCCACTGGCGCCAAATCGGACTTATTATAGAATTGCCAACATGTGTAAATTTTATTTCTGCATTGACAGCCAGTTATTTTTCAGCACCGGTTGTTTTTGATTGGCTTTCATTT
>JAVLVB010001319.1:6006-19324 GCA_032876305.1 Orestias chungarensis
AGAAGACCAAGGAGATGATTGTGGACTTCAGAAGGGGCAAGCATGCCCACCTCCCCCTGCACATGGGAGGATCTGCGGTGGAAGTGGTCAACAGCTACAGGTACTTGGGTGTACACCTGAGCGACAACCTCACCTGGAGCAACAACACTTCCATTCTGGTCAGGAAGGCGCACCAGCGGCTCTACTTCCTCAGGAGGCTATGAAGAGCTGGACTCGTGAGCTCAGTCCTCACCTCCTTCTACAGATGTGTGGTGGAGAGCGTCTTGTGCTCCAGCATCAACGTGTGGCATGGAAGCTGCTCTGCTGCAGACAGGAAAGCTCTGCAGAGGGTGGTGAAGGGTGCACAGAGAACTGTTGGAGTCAGCCTCCCCAGCACAACAGACATTTACACCTCCAGATGCAGGAAGAGGGCCTCCGGCATCAGGAAGGACCCCACACACCCAGCACACTCACTTTTTGTCCCGCTCCCCTCAGGCAGGAGACTGCGGAGCATCAAGTGTAAAACAACCAGACTGAGAAACAGCTTCTTTCCTGAAGCTGTGAGACTCTCAAACACACGCAAGGACAATTAGAACTGAAAAAACACTTTCTCATTTAACCGGCACTGATCACTTTAATATCACACTTCAAAATGTCACTTTAAAATGTCAATTTAAAATGTCACTGTAATGGTTCACTTTAATGTTTCACTTTAAAATGTCCCTTTAAAATGCCAATTAACATGTCACTTGCACTCCGAATTTTGATTGCTGCTATGTCCGAAGTACTATATTGTAGATTCTGTGTCCATATTGTAACTTCTGTGTAGCTCAAATCCTAGTCTCGCATAGTTCTTATATTCTTATATTTTATTACATTATTTAAAATTGCTATCAGGGTGTAAACTGGACCGGGGGATTAGAATTTCGTCCCACCTCATGTACCACATGTGATGTGATGACAAATAAGGATTCCTTGATTCCTCCTTGAAAACGCAGCTTTAGTTCGACTAAAGGCTGCTTTACGGCGCGGATTTGGGACGTGCGGCCTGGTGCCCCGCTTGTCCTGTCCATTCCGTGTGTTGGATCCTGTGGACGCCTGACTGGTGCCTGTCGGGAAGGAGTGTTCCAGCCCCGTGGTCCCTGCGCTTCTCGGCCCTGTAGACGCAGGGTGAATCCTGGCAACCTGCTGCCTGTTTGTCGTGAGTACCCGACGCCAGCTGATGGTGTAGACCCGCCGATTCCTGCCAGGATCGGTTTGATAAATGCCAGGTCGATGGCAAATAAAACTTACATATTAAGGGATTTCTTTTCCTCTCAAGGATTCGACTTTTTGTTTGTGACAGAATCCTGGACAAGTGGTTCGCAGGACTCCAGCATTTTAAATGAACTTGTACCCCAGAACTGCGGCTATTTTAATTCTCCAAGGATGTCGGGTCCCGGTGGAGGAATAGTGACCGATTTTAAAAGTTGTTTTACTTGTAAACAGTTGCCTTTAGGCTCGTTTGGTAGCTTTGAGCTTAGCCTGTTTGAGCTTGGCAGCTCCCACACTGTGCTGTGTGCCGCGGTCTATCGACCACCAAAGTACAACAAAAACTTTTTAAATTATTTTTCTGATTTCTTGGCTGACATCACGCCAAGGTATGACCGAGTTCTTAATGTTATTGATTCTTTTAATCTTGTGGAGTCTGTGATTGGTGCTAATCATGAGCATGGACACACTCTTGATCTGGTTTTATCTTATGGTCTATCAGTTTCTGATTTAGTGATTGGTGACTCATTATTTTCCGACCATATGGCTGTTTTATTTAAGATAATGTTGTCCTGTGCTAAAGCTACAGCACGCGTTCCACCTCGGTTCTGTCGTGTTCTTAAACTTCTACTGCTGGTCAGTTTTCTTCTGTTTTTAATCAGAACTGTAGGATCCCAGAGGCTGTGGGAAACAACACTGAGGAACTCAGCAACTGGTTTTATTCTACCAGTAAAATAGCTCTGGCACCACTAAAAATTAGACTTCTAAAATCGAAGCGTTAACCCTGGTTAAGGAGAGACTGTCGCAAAGCTGAATACAAATTACAGGTGTCGCTCCAAATATTGAAGGAATGTTGGCGCCGTTATCAAAGGATTGTAAAAGACGCCCAAAGAAGGCCCCTGTTGGGTCTGATCGTATCAAACAGTCACAATCCTGCTATCTTATTTAAAACTATTAACCTTGTTCTAAATGATTCATGTAGTGGTTCTATGGAGTCTTCACCTACTTAGTGTGAAAGCTTTTTACACTTTTTTGATAGTCACTACTATTAGGGCCCAGATCATCCCCCCTGCTTATGACCCTTCAGTCGTTGTGCCTTGCTCAGCTATTCTGCACAGCTTTGAATGTGTGACTTTGCAATCATTGCGGAGGTGGTTAGTCACTTAAGGCCATCTGGTTCTCCGGACGATGCTATTCCACCCCAATTATTTAAAGATGTCTCTCCTACTCTAGGTCCTTCTGTCCTTGCTCTTGTAAATAGCAGCTTGTCCTCAGGTGTTGTTCCTAAAACTCTGAAACATGCAGTTCTGCAGCCCCTACTTAAGAAACCAACTCTGGATCCAACTGTTTAGGTAAATTATAGACCTATCTCTACACTGCCTTTTATTTCAGAAATTCTTAAGAAAGTAGTCTATAATCAGCTAATGGTTTATCTTAATGAACATAATATCTTAGAGCTTTTTGAGTCTGGTTTTAAGCCATTCCACAGCACAGAGTCAGCTCTTTTAATGATATACTTTTAGCAACTGATTCTGGTGACTGTGTTGTTTTGGTGCTGTTGGATTTATCAGCTGCTTTTGATAGCGTCCCCCTCTGCTCCACTGTCGTGTGGTGTCCCACAGGGCTCAGTTCTAAGCCTTCTTCTTTTCTTGCTGTACCTCTTTCCTCTTGGCTCTATTTTTAGAAAATACGGGATTACTTTCATTGTTATGCAGATGACATTCAGATTTTATGTTTGGAAGATTTGAAGGCCTGGGTGGCCCTAACATTTTTTAACTTAATGAAGATAAGACAGAGGTAGTGATTTAAGGCAGATCCACTGTAGATTCCCTGACTAATCTTTCCTCTCTGGCTCAGTATGTCAAGCCGGTTGTTACAAATTTAGGGGTCAGGATGGATGCTGGTCTAAAGCTGGAGGCACACATTAGAGCCGTTGTAAAATCCATCTTTTTCCATTTAAGACAGATAGCCAAAGGGAAACCTATTCCTTCTAGAGAGCATTTCGAAACAGTGATCCATGCATTTGTGACCACACGGCTGGATTACTGTAATGCACTTTAGATAGGAGTCAGTGATTTACATATTTCCCAGCTCCAGAGGGACCAAAATGCTGCTGCACGTCTTTCAACAGGTACCCGAAAATTTGACCACATTTCCCCTATTTTAGCTTTCTTAAACTGGTTGCCAGTACATTTTAGGATTCATTTTAAAATCTTTTTATTTGTTTTTAAAGCTCTTAATGCCCTTGCCCCTCCCTATCTGTCTGAGCTTTCTTACACACCCTCCCGTTGCCTCAGGTCAGCTGATCAGCTGCTTCTGAAGGTGCCAAAGTCAAAGTACGAGCTCAGAGGGGACCGAACTTTTTCTGTCGTAGCTCCCAAGTTTTGGATGATCTTCCTTTGGGCATAAGACCGGCCTCTTCACTTGGTGTTTTTAAGTCTCTCCTTAAGACCCGTCTTTTTTCTTTGGCGTTTGGCACAATCTGAGATCTTTCACTTTGTTTTATCGTCTTTGTATATTAATATGTATTTTATATTCATTTTTTACAATTGCATTGTATTTCATGATTGTGTACAGCACTTTGGTCCTGTCAGTGTAAAAAGTGCTTTATAAATAAAGTTGGTATGGTATGGTATAACAGAGTGAGGTTTCTAATTTTTAAAGGTTATGATTAATTTATTTGGTACTTGTACATGAACCATATTTTTGTTATTACTGTGGGTTTTTGCAAAAACAATAAAAAAATTCCCACTAAGAATTCTTAACATAGATGGGAAACCTAAGATAGTTGCTCTAAGCAGTAATTAACATGCTGTTGTTTTGTTCTGTGTCGGTCTTAGCTAGACTTTGAAATGCTCCTGAATAGTCAAGGGAGCAATTAAACCAAGAAAGAAGTTAATAGGAAAAATGCTACTTGACTTTTAAATGTTAAAATCTTGCCAAGTTTTTGTTCACTTTCCACAGAACAGTTTGTGGTTCAACTGGTATAACAAGAAAAATGCTTTTGTCTTTAGTATCAGTTCATTTCTGAGGCCTAAGCCAGCTTTGCAGCTTGGCTTACCTCAGGTTTGTGTGTAGTTTATTTAGGGTTTAATGTTTAACCACCACAAGTCCCTCACAAGATCTTATATGTCTTAAGAAGTGAAACAGATAAAGTTATATTAGTACTTAGGAGCTCAATATGCCCAATATGTTGATCGGCCTGTCGATCGCGAGAGGATTGTGGGTTTGATCACGAGAGGAGTGCAGGTTGATAGCACGGCATTAAAGGAAGAAAACAACCTTCAAGGCGCTCTCTTAATTAAACATTACCTCCAGGCACGCAGCGCCAAAAGTGCAACTAGTGTGTTATCACTACGGAGGTCTAAAGCAAGTGTCCACATCCATCCTTCTGTTTGTCTTTTGATTCATGTACTGGGCAGGAAACTGATGCGCATTTAAGCACGCAAAAAACCACGCTAACTTTACGTTAGCCGCCTTTGCTAACTATGGTGTCGCGTAGCGAGTCTCCCAGTCTCTCTTTGCAGAGGTTGGAGCTAGAGGAGCTAGAAGTCTGGTTAGCAACTCTGCCCCCCCCCTGAAATCTACATATACTGTATATACGTAAACACATTCCACAGTGGGTTAATGCAGTTATGTAAGACAAACTCATATGTGTTATGATTACATTTAAATTTAGTCAAAAAATGCTTAATGCTGAAAAGGACAACATATGCAATAAAAATGATTAAAATAATTTAAAATAAATAGACATACTGTTTTTTTGGAGGGGGGCTGGTTGGGGGGCATTGGTAGATCCCTTAGAACTGGTTATGTTTTAACTAGCTTGCAAGCTCGAAAAGTGTGGGAACCCCTGAGCTATATAATCAAGGCTCTCAAGTTTTGAATTTAGCTTGAAGTGAGATTTGGGCATGGCGGGGACAGGCCATGATGTGCATGTGTCAGCACATCTGATCTTACAAATACGTTGTTTTAGGTATGCAAGTTTAAACTAACAAACTAAATGGGTCCCTTACAGTGGTGCTTATTTTGTTCTTCTGTATGTATGTGTGTGTTTGTGTTTATGAGTGATGTGAGTTGTAAGTGTTTGTGGCAGATTTTGATGCGTTTATGACTGAAACTGGGAGCTCCCATTTTTTCCCAGCTTTGAATGTGTGACTTTGCAATCATTGCGGAGGTGGTTAGTCACTTAAGGCCATCTGGTTCTCCGGACGATGCTATTCCACCCCAATTATTTAAAGATGTCTCTCCTACTCTAGGTCCTTCTGTCCTTGCTCTTGTAAATAGCAGCTTGTCCTCAGGTGTTGTTCCTAAAACTCTGAAACATGCAGTTCTGCAGCCCCTACTTAAGAAACCAACTCTGGATCCAACTGTTTAGGTAAATTATAGACCTATCTCTAAACTGCCTTTTATTTCAGAAATTCTTAAGAAAGTAGTCTATAATCAGCTAATGGTTTATCTTAATGAACATAATATCTTAGAGCTTTTTGAGTCTGGTTTTAAGCCATTCCACAGCACAGAGTCAGCTCTTTTAATGATATACTTTTAGCAACTGATTCTGGTGACTGTGTTGTTTTGGTGCTGTTGGATTTATCAGCTGCTTTTGATACAGTCCCCCTCTGCTCCACTGTCGTGTGGTGTCCCACAGGGCTCAGTTCTAAGCCCTCTTCTTTTCTTGCTGTACCTCTTTCCTCTTGGCTCTATTTTTAGAAAATACGGGATTACTTTTCATTGTTATGCAGATGACATTCAGATTTTATGTTTGGAAGATTTGAAGGCCTGGGTGGCCCTAACATTTTTTAACTTCATGAAGATAAGACAGAGGTAGTGATTTAAGGCAGATCCACTGTAGATTCCCTGACTAATCTTTCCTCTCTGGCTCAGTATGTCAAGCCGGTTGTTACAAATTTAGGGGTCAGGATGGATGCTGGTCTAAAGCTGGAGGCACACATTAGAGCCGTTGTAAAATCCATCTTTTTCCATTTAAGACAGATAGCCAAAGGGAAACCTATTCTTTCTAGAGAGCATTTCGAAACAGTGATCCATGCATTTGTGACCACACGGCTGGATTACTGTAATGCACTTTAGATAGGAGTCAGTGATTTACATATTTCCCAGCTCCAGAGGGACCAAAATGCTGCTGCACGTCTTTCAACAGGTACCCGAAAATTTGACCACATTTCCCCTATTTTAGCTTTCTTAAACTGGTTGCCAGTACATTTTAGGATTCATTTTAAAATCTTTTTATTTGTTTTTAAAGCTCTTAATGCCCTTGCCCCTCCCTATCTGTCTGAGCTTTCTTACACACCCTCCCGTTGCCTCAGGTCAGCTGATCAGCTGCTTCTGAAGGTGCCAAAGTCAAAGTGTAAGCTCAGAGGGGACCGAGCTTTTGCTGTCGTAGCTCCCAAGTTTTGGATGATCTTCCTTTGGGCATAAGACCGGCTTCCTCACTTGGTGTTTTTAAGTCTCTCCTTAAGACCCGTCTTTTTTCTTTGGCGTTTGGCACAATCTGAGATCTTTCACTTTGTTTTATCGTCTTTGTATATTAATATGTATTTTATATTCATTTTTTACAATTGCATTGTATTTCATGATTGTGTACAGCACTTTGGTCCTGTCAGTGTAAAAAGTGCTTTATAAATAAAGTTGGTATGGTATGGTATAACAGAGTGAGGTTTCTATTTTTTAAAGGTTATGATTAATTTATTTGGTACTTGTACATGAACCATATTTTTGTTATTACTGTGGGTTTTTGCAAAAACAATAAAAAAATTCCCACTAAGAATTCTTAACATAGATGGGAAACCTAAGATAGTTTCTCTAAGCAGTAATCAAATGCTGTTGTTTTGTTCTGTGTTGGTCTTAGCTAGACTTTGAAAT
The DNA here is from genome assembly GCA_032876305.1 of Orestias chungarensis. Classification (NCBI taxonomy): domain Eukaryota; kingdom Metazoa; phylum Chordata; class Actinopteri; order Cyprinodontiformes; family Cyprinodontidae; genus Orestias; species Orestias chungarensis. The sequence goes on from JAVLVB010001319.1 coordinate 13,117, forward strand.
GCTCCTGAATAGTCAAGGGAGCAATTAAACCAAGAAAGAAGTTAATAGGAAAAATGCTACTTGACTTTTAAATGTTAAAATCTTGCCAAGTTTTTGTTCACTTTCCACAGAACAGTTTGTGGTTCAACTGGTATAACAAGAAAAATGCTTTTGTCTTTAGTATCAGTTCATTTCTGAGGCCTAAGCCAGCTTTGCAGCTTGGCTTACCTCAGGTTTGTGTGTAGTTTATTTAGGGTTTAATGTTTAACCACCACAAGTCCCTCACAAGATCTTATGTGTCTTAAGAAGTGAAACAGATAAAGTTATATTAGTACTTAGGAGCTCAATATGCCCAATATGTTGATCGGCCTGTCGATCGCGAGAGGATTGTGGGTTTGATCACGAGAGGAGTGTAGGTTGATAGCATGGCATTAAAGGAAGAAAACAACCTTCAAGGCGCTCTCTTAATTAAACATTACCTCCAGGCACGCAGCGCCAAAAGTGCAACTAGTGTGTTATCACTACGGAGGTCTAAAGCAAGTGTCCACATCCATCCTTCCGTTTGTCTTTTGATTCATGTACTGGGCAGGAAACTGATGCGCATTTAAGCACGCAAAAAACCACGCTAACTTTACGTTAGCCGCCTTTGCTAACTATGGTGTCGCGTAGCGAGTCTCCCAGTCTCTCTTAGCAGAGGTTGGAGCTAGAGGAGCTAGAAGTCTGGGTAGCAACTCTGCCCCCCCCCTGAAATCTACATATACTGTATATACGTAAACACATTCCACAGTGGGTTAATGCAGTTATGTAAGACAAACTCATATGTGTTATGATTACATTTAAATTTAGTTAAAAAATGCTTAATGCTGAAAAGGACAAAATATGCAATAAAAATGATTAAAATAATTTAAAATAAATAGACATACTGTTTTTTTGGAGGGGGGCTGGTTGGGGGGCATTGGTAGATCCCTTAGAACTGGTTATGTTTTAACTAGCTTGCAAGCTCGAAAAGTGTGGGAACCCCTGAGCTATATAATCAAGGCTCTCAAGTTTTGAATTTAGCTTGAAGTGAGATTTGGGCATGGCGGGGACAGGCCATGATGTGCATGTGTCAGCACATCTGATCTTACAAATACGTTGTTTTAGGTATGCAAGTTTAAACTAACAAACTAAATGGGTCCCTTACAGTGGTGCTTATTTTGTTCTTCTGTATGTATGTGTGTGTTTGTGTTTATGAGTGATGTGAGTTGTAAGTGTTTGTGGCAGATTTTGATGCGTTTATGACTGAAACTGGGAGCTCCCATTTAAAGCACTGTGGCTCAACGTCAGCCATTTCCACAGTCCTGATGGATGACAGGGTTCCCTCCAGGGCCAACATGTTTCAGGTTTTATTGAAGCCCAACATGGAAAAAACCCTCTCTGGATCAGCATTTGAGTGTAGCAGAACTAATACCAGTTTGGCAATTATAGACGACTTGGGAATCTGCTCATACCAGTCACATTTGAAAAAACTGGACCAAGGAAGCTTGATTACCCTCTTACAATATTTTTACAGTCATTAAGTTGCTAATGTTAGTGGGCGTGTGCTGAATATTATTTACCCTATTCTTCAGTGAGGTCATATTCCCCAAGAAAAAAAATGTGGCTGGGTCTTGGGCTATAGGGATGTCCATTAACTGATAGTCCAGGAATTCCTCACTCAGCTGATCATGCTCTTCAGGGCCTTGGTATGGCAGCAGTTCAGGAAACCTAAAGAGCACAAGGTGTACTGAACAAGGTGAAGCAAAGGGGTTTGTTTTTTAAAATGTGATCAAACTATAATCTATTCAGATTATATAAACCTTTCCACAAAGTATACAGCATCATTCGCCTTACACTCTGTCCTCAGCTGGACATCAACAAACCTGGCATGTTTCCGCAAGGTCTCTTTCAGTCTCTTTCAACTGCTCCCATCAGAAGTGCCAGTGCTGCCTGGTGGAACCTATAACACCAGGCAGCACTAGGGTGGTATGATCAATTTACCGTGGCGTGATATCTCCTGCATCAAGGACCCTGTTGAGCATTGCTCTGGTTGTAAACCCAATATTACCTTTTGCCCTACCAGAGACATAAATAAAATACTTAAACCTCAGGAAGGTAGGTTCACAATAATTGTCAACAATAACTCCCACATTTTCCAATTTTCATACTCTTCTGCATGTATATGCAATGCCTTTGCATCATTGACATCTAAAATGTCTTAACTGAATGAGGTATTTGTGATCAGTGGGTTGAGAGGCTGTATTTGCTTATGGGTAACTTGGGGAGCATTACCCAGCAGTTGGTTGGACACATCCTTGCAGTGGATCTCATCTACTGTTCGGCCTGCAGTGCCTCAACTTTCAAAACCTTTCCGCACAACTTGCAAATGTTGTACATTGTATACATTTACATAGGAATCTCTTGGAGAACCTTGCACTCATATCAGTGAAATACACAACGTACTTGACAACTTGAAATAGCTGTTAAGTGGCTCTTATTGCTGTAGGATCCGTGTCAAAAATTGCTTCAAGCTCAGCCAACGAAAGGAAGTATGCTGAAGTATCTCCATATAGTCAGATCCATGCAACTCACAGAATTCTGTGATAAGAATCTAAAAAGCTTCAGTCTAATGAAAGTCTGCATCCCATCCACACTATATTGCAGCTGATTAAATCACAACCCTGTTAGGTAACCTTTATGGTTCGAACTCTCTCTAAACCACTGCCCAACATCCACTGCCAGATGTTAGGGGTCATCACCTACAATACAATATGTTTCAAAATCACACTATTTCGATTACAGATTCATTACATCACTGCATAACAAGCTATATAAATCTATTAATACATTAGATTTAATTTACAGATTATTGAAAGGATACAAACTTCTGTCAGCAATGTTTCGTAGTATTATAAAGAATATGGCATGGACACACATTGATGTAGACACTTGGATTCTCTATAAGGATCCTTGATAAAGTGGAGTTTTTTGCACCTGTATTAACAGGGACATTGTCAATAGAGAAACACAATTACCCCATTGTATGGAGTGGTTCTGGAGGATGTTGTTCATTTTCTGGAAAATTACTTCAGCTGTGCAATAGCTTAGACTTGTACAGATATCCAGAAATCTATGAACAACAGCCTTGCCATCAAACACTAACCGTGAGGGTGTTCATTTTCTCTTGTCCTGCAATGACAAGCTGCAAGCATTAAATACATCTCACAGTGAAATGTTATGTAGAGAAATGGGTACTGAGCGCCGTTCAGGACGGCTGCCGCCATAGTTGCTCCGTGACGCCTTGTCTATTTTTACTTTGTTCTACGTTTTTGTTACCTGTGTTAGTTTGTCATTTAGGGTATTTTGGCCTTATCATGGCATTCTTAGTGTCTAATTATTTATTTAAGCCAATTATGCAGCGCGGCGAGTTTTTGACCGCATTTCTGGTGGCTGGATTACTTTTTTCCAGCGTGGCCCCTGGGGGCCCCGGCGAAGCAGCGTCAGGCTCACATTGTTTACACAAGGAACCAGCTGAGGGATCTCTGAAGGAGCGGAACGTACAGGGAGAGACACACAATCCCCAAAGAACTGAGGAGAAAGTATCGGGGCTGCAGAGCTGGTAGGAGACGGGGGCTGAGGAAGAGGAGATACCGGCCGTATCTCCCCTCCATCGTCACGGGAAACGTGAGATTGTTGGTAAATAAAATGGACGAGCTAACGGCGCTAACGAGGAGGGACAGTGTTTTCCGTTTGGGATCGCTCCTGTGCTTCACGGAGACGTGGCTGCACGACAACATAACCGATTCTGTGGTGAGTTTGCCTGGCTTTAAGTTGGTGCGAGGGGACAGGAGTAGCGCCGACAGGGGCAAGAAGAGAGGAGGGGGAGTCGCTGTTTACGTTAATAACAAGTGGTGCCACCCGGGACACGTAACTGTGAAGGAGCGTGTGTGTTCTCCGGACATCGAACGTTTAGCAGTCAGACTGCGTCCGTATTATCTGCCGCGGGAGTTTTCCCATGCCATCGTCATCGTTGTTTACATTCCACCGGCTGCAGACGCGTCGCGGGCGTGTGACGTCATCACATCCGCGACCGCCAAACTGAGGACCCTGCACCCCAGCAGACCCTGCACCCCAGCGCTTTCATCGCCATTTCTGGGGATTTTAATCATGTCACTCTCACCTCAACCCTACCCACCTTCAAGCAGTTTGTGGACTGTAAAACCAGAGACAATAACACAATAGACCTGCTGTATGCTAATGTTTAGGATGCATACAGTGCCACAGCTCTACCTCCACTTGGCAGAGCTGACCACAACATTCTGCACCTGAAGCCACTCTACATCCCTGCTGTCCAGAGGCAACCGGTGGTCACCAGAACTGTTCAGCAATGGTCACCGGAGGCTGAGGAGACCCTCCAGGGATGCTTTGAGGTAACAGACTGGGATGTTCTCTGTGACGCACAGGGAGGGGACATCAATGACCTCACTGACTGCAGCACGGATTATGTCAACTTCTGCACCAACAACATCATCCCCACAAAGACTGTGCGCTGTTACCCCAACAACAAACCGTGGGTGACCAGGGACATCAAGGCAGTACTGAACAGGAAGAAGGCTGCATTCAGGAGCTGGGACAAAGAAGAGCTGAGGAGAGTACAGAGGGAACTGAGGGTGAGGATTGAGGAGGGGAAGGACAGCTACAGGAGGAAGCTGGAGAGCAAGCTCCATCAGAACCACATGAGGGAGGTGTGTAGTGGGATGAGAGCCATTACTGGTTACGGCAAAAAGGGCGACCAGCTGATGGAAGGAGACCTACAGGAGGCTAACCAGCTAAACCTGTTTTTCAACAGGTTTGATGAGACAGTCTCTGCCTGCCCTCCCCCCAGCTCCTCCAACGACGCTGTTAACTCCTCAACTGCTTCAGCATCCACACAGCCCGCATGCCCATCTTCATCTGAGGGACCCTCCCCACCATCCCCCATTACCAACACGGCAGAAGAGGTAAGAAGACAATTCAGTCGCCTGCGTCAAGGAAAGGGAGCTGGTCCTGACGGCCTCAGCCCCAGGGTGATGAGAGGATGTGCCACCCAGCTGTGTGGGATCTTCCATCACATCTTCACCTTGAGCCTGAGCCAGAGGGTCGTCCCCGACCGGTGGAAACTTCATGTCTGGTTCCTGTGCCCAAGAAGAAGACACCTACCACACACAGTGACTACAGGCCAGTTGCCCTCACATCGCATGTCATGAAGTCACTAGAGCGGCTCGTTCTGAAGCACCTGCGTAACATCGTAGGACCTTCACTGGACCCCCTGCAGTTCGCGTACCAGCCCCGGATGGGAGTGGAAGACGCCATCATCTACCTGCTGCACCGACTCTACTCGCACCTGGAGGAGGCAAGCAGCAAGGTGAGAGTCATGTTCTTTGACTTCTCTAGTGCGTTCGACACCATCCGACCAGCTCTCCTCAGCAACAAACTCCTGGACATGCGGGTGGACGCTCCTCTGGTGGCCTGGATCAACAACTACCTAACAGGGCGCCCACAGTATGTAAGACTGCAACACACCACATCAGACATCATACAGAGCAGTACGGGGGTCCCACAGGGGACAGTACTGTCTCCGTTCCTGTTCACGCTCTACACCTCTTATTTCAGGTTTTGCTCACAGTCCTGCCACCTGCAGAAGTTCTCAGACGACTCTGCCATCGTGGGCTGCATCAGCAGGGACCAGGAGGCAGAGTACAGGAGTGTGGTGGACAGGTTCGTGGAGTGGTGTGGGCTGAACCATCTGCAGCTTAACATCGGGAAGACAAAGGAGCTGGTGGTGGACTTCAGGAAACAGTGGAACCGCCCAGACCCCGTCATCATCAACGGCTCAGCTGTGGACATAGTGGAGGACTACAAATACCTTGGTGTCCACATAGACAATAAACTGGACTGGTCTAAGAACACACACACTGTCTACAAAAAAGGGTCAGACTAGACTGTACTTCCTCAGGAGGCTCAGATCTTTCTACGTCTGCAGGACCATGCTGCAGATGTTCTACCACTCTGTGGTCGCCAGCGCCATCTTCTACGCTGTCGTGTGCTGGGGCAGCCGGCTGAGGACGGCTGACACCAACAGACTCAACAAGCTCATCAGGAGAGCTGGCTCTGTCCTGGGACTGGAACTGGAGTCTGTGGTGGAGGTGTCAGAGAGGAGGATGCTGAGGAA
>JAVLVB010001320.1:0-18820 GCA_032876305.1 Orestias chungarensis
CACATGATTCTGTAATTTAGCTGAGACAACTCAGTTCTCAAGCCCATGCAGAGCTCTTTGTGAAACCTCAGAGTCTTTGAACTACAGCAGTTATGACCTTATGGAATAATGTCTCTTTGCTGTTATAGTCGACCCCTGCCTGGGGTTGGATTTTCTGTAATGCTTTTTCTTTTGCAGTGCTAATTCACACACTATTGGCCAGTGTTTGCGGAACAGCCACAGAGATCTGTGATGTGATGTTTAATGGGATCTCTCATTGTTAAAAGTAAAGTAAAAGGGTCTTAGTCCATAATAAGTATAGGCTTATAACTTAGGTAAACATTTTTAATCATTCCAAAAGAAAATAATGTTTTTTTTGTTGTAACTCATTTTCTAAGTTTTTTTTTTTTTAAGTTGTGGATACTGATGGCTTTTGGAAGGATTTATCTCCTGTAGCAATTTGTATTACAGCTGGTTTCACGAACATATGGAGTAAATGCTTATGATTGTCCACACATTTTTTGATTTTTATCAAGAATCCATTCTTTCCACCACCATATCCATTGCTTCTATTTTTCCCCAGAGCAGAACTAGCTTTATTTTACTTTTTCAGCCATTTTATCTGCCTGTTTTTGATAATGCTATCCCACCCTTGATTCCTTTATTTTAGACTCATTGTAAAAAAAACAGATGCTAGAGTAGTTTATCTTTTTTTTTTGTTGTTGGAAAAATGTCAAATAAGTTTTTAATTAAGAAAATGTATTAGGCATGAGAAAACTTTTATATATGAAATCTGAATGAAAGTCCAGTTTAAGTTTTGTTTTTAGGAAAAGCTGTTTCAGGTTCAAATTTCACGACAAACTATAAAGCCTCCAGATTAATAAAAAATCTGGGATTCGTTGCTTCATGTTATTTGTAGATCATATGTCAAAGTCAGGAGTGTCACTGAAATGATTGGAAAAAGTATTTTATTCTCGATCTAGATACCAGAAATCCACAATCGATCTGTATGTGGATGCTTCTTCTTCCGAAACGCTCCGAGAGAAGTTTGTGTTGTAATGCACACTTTTTGCCTTCTACCACAAATCGGCAAAAAATTAATCCAGTAGAGATAGTGTTTTTTCAAGGAAAGAAAAATTTTAGTGAAGAAGTCACAGTTCATACATGAGCAGGTCTTGCTTTACTGTTAGCTTTTCAACCAGTAGAAGAGGTACGACCATTATAATCAACCATTTGCTCAGATTCTAGTTCATCGTTGGCCAGTTTGAAGCATAACCAGTCAGAAAGTAGAACTATATTAATTTATATTAAACACTTTATAGAATATAAACTGATGGGGATTAGAGGTAATTTTACATGGGTTCCAGCACATTAAGATGTCGGAGGAGACGCAATGGTCAAAAGGATGGGCAAGGATAGCAACAATTTCGTATTGCTTAATATTAATGTTGAATTAAGTTTTGCAGAAATAAAAGGTATAATTAAACCAAACAATGAAATAGAGGTGCCAAAAGTTTTGAGAGCAAGAATAAAAAGACAATGGTTTTAAAAATTCTAAGGAAACGTGAAGAAGTGAGAAGAAAAAAAATGGAAAAGGTGAAAAGAGTAAATTAACTATTTAGAATTGGGCACACTGGACTGAACAGAACACTATTTATAATAGGAAAACATGTGACAGGGAATTGTGATTGTGGAGAAAATGAGACAATAGAACTGTAATTTAACCAAGATGGCTGTATCACTTTACCACAACACAATCATGGTTGCACTTCTGCTTTATATTCCCATCAACAAATCATGCTAGTAAATGTACTTTCTAGAGCAGGAATTATTAGAGTGACAGAAATCAATTAGTTGAGAATCATAACATGAAAATTTAATTGGTAAATTGGGGCGTTTTTGGGCTTTCTTCGGAATTGATGTGGTGCAGGAGAGGACCTCACTGATTTTCACGCCCAGGAATTTGCTGATGCCCACTCTTTCTACTGGAGCGCCATGTATGGTCAGTGGTGGGTGTTTAGTGGAGCCCTTTCTGAAATCCAAAACAATCTCCTTTGTCTTGCTGATGTTCAGCAGGAGGTTGTTGTTGCTGCACCACTTGATCGGAAGATGGATCTCCTCCCTGCAGTGGGTTTCATCACCTTGGTTTTCACTTTTAAAAGTTAAAACTAACCACTCACCGCTTGATCATACACGTTAGGTTCCTCCCTGCTTTGTGTCCTTGTTGTCGTCCTCGTTGATCTCCAGTGTTCCTTATTGGTTCCCATGGTTCCTCGTTGTCTCCAGTCTGCCGGCCTCTGTTCTGCTGCACCTCTACGTGCAACGCCACTATTCACTCTCTGTGTTCTGTTCTGAGTTCCTGTGTTCATAATCCAAACCTGCAATAAAATCCTCATCTCATCCAACGCCGTCTCCATCTTCTGTATCAGGAACCACAACATCACAGCGTTTTATAACAACTATTAGTCATCTTTTAAGTAGCTTGTGAGCTGGAAAAGTATGGGAATCCCTGGTCAAGATCTTTTCCATTTATTGAGTTATTTTATCAATACAATGTTCACAAAGGGATAAAAAGATCACAGAAAGACCTTTTAGGCCTTAGTAACCAGTATAGAAGATGATCTGTAACCTAAACAAACAGACAGCTTAGAAAGACTAGTGTGAGAGCCAGTAGTCCTGATGCAAACATTTTTTACAATCAATTTGGTGAAACATGAAACCCTCTTTTTTTGGGTGTTACTTTGCATTTCGGCTTTTAGAAATCTTCTATTAGTCTTTCTTGTTTGTTTCCTCTATCATCCATTTGTGGAAGCTGATTCTAATTTCTATTTCTAGCTTCCGGTTCTTTTGCACACTGCTGAGGAGACAAGATAACTTTTAAAATAAGTGACTTTAGTCACATATTTTGGTTAGTTTATTTTTTAATGTTCCATTTCTCTTTCTACTGCACCTCCACTCTGTGGGTGGTAAGAGAAGTGTGTTACTAGGTTTATTTTTAACACTTTAGTCAGCCATGTGAATATTTCATTTACAAAAGGAACTCCATTGTCACTTGAGATTTTTCTGGGGATCCCCATCTGCTAATTACTTCTCTTAACAGTATTTTAGTTATACTTTTAGCTGTGGCCTGTTGTACTGGGAATGCTTCAACCCATTTAGAGAACAAGTCAACGATGACTAAGCCATGTTTCTTTTCACATGGTGTTAATGTTATGAAATAAATCATCAGATGTTGGAAAAGCGCAGCTGTTTGTGGCTGGGCTCCTTGGCCTGAGAGCTTCACACCTTTAGAGACATTATTTTGTGCACAGGTCACACAATTTGCACAGTAATTTTCTGCAAATTTTGAAAAAAATTTGGGTGTACCATTAACGGTCTATTTCTCTCAACATTCCTCTTTTTGACACATGGTCAACACCATGTGTCAGGACAGATAAAGCCCTGAAAAAGTGAGCTGGGAGGCAGGGATTACCATTAGGGCCAATCCATTGTGTTTTTTCAGAGGGGGTCGTGAAGTACTGTAAGTCTGCGAGTGATAAGGGCAGTGAGTCAGCGGTCTGAGATAACAATGTTTGAACAGCTGGCAGTGGGAGGGAGGCTGCAGCTTTTGCAGCAGGATCAGCCTTTGCATGCCCGGTGGAGACAGGGTCAGAGGAGCCTGTGTCTGCAGTAACTACAGCATAGCCACTTATAATCTTTCCCATTTGAGGATCTCTGGAGGCAGAGGATCTCAACAAACAGAGTCAGGTCAGGGTCAGTCAGTGGTTCTGGTACCCGCAAAGTCCTAAAAAGGACGTCAGTTGTTTCTTTGTTTGTGGGCGAGGAACAGAAACAATGGCTTTGACACGGCTTTCAGAAATGGTCCTGCCTTCTTTACTGATGACATGACCTAGGAAGATAACAGTGGGTTGAACAAATTGGAGTTTGGATTTGGAGGCCTTGTGACCATTTGGGGGCAGATGCTTCTTGCAAATTTCCAGAAATTGTTATGAGTCCCATACTCTGAACACTAGTCGGGGTCCTTGGGGGCCGGCTACTTCAACCATGGGAAATAGGCTTGCGGTGTGACCAGTGAGACCTTGAGACATACGGCTCATTTGATGAGGCCCAGTTGTTCTTTGTGTCGCTTTCTCAGACTTGACCTTTGGTTTTACGTAAGGAGGGGGATGTTTTTGGGATGGTTGGGAAGGTGGAGGAGCCGTAACATGTGCGATGCTCTCATGTACACCTTCTTCTTCTCTTTTATCTTGTTCTTCTTCAGACAGATGGTCATATTGTCGGACAGGAGGGGGTGAAAGAGGCCAAGGACAGTGATCATCTTTGTCGGTAATGTTAAGGAGAGGGTTCTTTTGCTTGTCTTTTTGTCCTTTTTTCGTAGTCTTTGGGTCATAGGGCTGTGGAGGCATGGTCAGATGTGCCAGGCTGGAGTAGAGGACCATTGGGGGTGTGCAGACTGGTGGTGCTACTGGTTGCAAGGCTCCAGATGCCGGTTGACATGATTGACAAAAAGAATAGAGAGAATCATTAGGTTTATTAGTTTCATCTTCCTTTGGGTTTTCTTTTTTCTGGAAGAGGGGTGGCGTCTGCCTGAGGTGTTGGTGCTGGATTGTGTGGGGTGTATTTATCTAATTTCTGAACCATTTTTATTCCTGTTTGTTGCTTCTAAATCGATGGCTTTTCATTTCCACATATTAAAGGTCGCCTCATGGATGATCATTGCTTCTAAAAAATCTCTAGGGATTGTGTCTTTTTGGAGTAATTTCTCTTTTTGGGCCTCCATTTTCTGCTCCAGTTCCCTGATATCAGACATTTCTAATGATCCGTTTTTAGGGAAACCAAATCTCCCGTGCCACTGTGGTATATCTTGAGTTACAAAATCACAGTGTGTTTTAACCATTATGTGAACTTTCTTTCCCACAGGAATATAATCCTCCGGTTCATTTTTCGCTTCTTTGTCAGAGTTCTTTTCAGCCACTTCTCCAGTTGTCCAAAAGGGGTCACCACTGTTCTTTCTCTGCTGGAGCGCCATCCACTCCAGGTGAGCCCGGTTGGTGTTGATGAGCTGAGCCAGTATAAGAAGAGTGGTGGACCAGCTACTCGACGCCCGAGTGTGTGTTACTCTTCGTAATCTCGAGTCTCAGTGCCAATCTCTAGATCTCGTGTATTTTTGTTGTTGTTGCTTGATCTCCAGTTTAGTGTTTTTCCTAGTCCTGTCTCCAGTCGTCTTTTCTAGTTTTTGTTATCTTTATTTTGTTACTTTGTTGCTGCCTTTTCCTATTCCACTCGGCCTACACTCTGAATGAAAGTTCCTACACTCGGAAAAAAAGTTCCTACACTCGGAACAAAAGTTCTTACACTTGGAACGAAAGTTCCTACACTCGGAAAAAAAGTTCCTACACTCGGAACAAAAGTTCCTACACTTGGATCCTACATACACTCTGGTTTAATTTGAGGAAACCCTCCTCTCGGATTTAATTGAAAATTCTACACTAGGATTTATTTTAAGGAAATCCTACGAAAACCTTTTTTTTTTACTTTAAAAATAAACAAAAAAAACAATACTCGGGTTTAATTGGAGGAAACGCTAAACTCGCATTTATATTTGAAAATCCTACTGTACCTTACACGCCGCTTATTCTCTCAGTTAGTGGTGGATCCCTGCGTGATCGATCCCCTCGGTGGATCCAGAACGGTTCTCGGTCTCACAGACTGGCCTGTCGGAGATTGGAAGAAAACTCAGTAGACCTCGGTGATCAGCCCTTTCCCAGGTTCCACCGAGTCGACAAACCAGCGAGGGATCCTGTTTGTGACGGCAAATTGTGGAAACTGATTCTAATTTCTATTTCTAGCTTCCGGTTCTTTTGCAAACTGCTGAGGAGACGGGATAACTTTTAAAACCAAGGTTTATTAAAACATTTGCAAATGGAGAACACACACAGCAACGTCTGAGCGAGTTCTGAGCTGCCCACTTCAGAGGCCTTATTTCATACACAGCTCATCACCTCGCAGACCTCGCAGTGTGCAGATATAAGAGGAGAGACTACAGCTTCAAATATTCTCTTTGTTTCTGTTCTGGAGGGAGGAGAGGACTGCATATACATTTGTAGCATGATCTATTCTAGTTCTGCTGACACTGTGAGTCAAGGCCATGTGAAAGCAGGTTAATTTCTGTTGAGCTCCAGCACCTGCATCTATGGATCTTGAGTCTGCAGACAATGTTTCACAGTGTTCTCAGTTTGCAGTAAGTATTTCAAAACACATCATTTATAAACATCAAAATAACTGTATTCAAAGCTTAAAATAAAATCATTCTTATTATTTTATGTCACACATTATTCCATGTCATCGTTTTTTTATTCTTAATCCCTATCAGTACTTTGTTAGTTTGGTGTTTAATTAATCCTTAGTTGTTCTACAGTTTGTTGACTGAAAGTTTTGGCTCTAAGGTTAATTCATTTAATTAAACAGATTTGTATAAAATTAAATAGCAGAAGTTTGCATTTATTGTGATACATGATTCAGTGTCTACCACTTATATCATGAACACACTACTGTATGAGACAATGTTTGGCAAAACAGTTTGTGATTCTCAGATAGTGACCCATTAATTATAAATTTGTCTTGGCAATAATTATATTAATACAATATATAATCATAATTATTAATATATTACTATAGGATACTACGCAACACTAGTTTGCTAAAGTGACTAATGCAAAGGCAACGCAAAGTGTGCATGCGTGCCTAAATGTGCATCAGTTAGCTACCCGGTATTTGACTCAAAAAACAAACAAAGGGATGGATGCAGCCATCTACTTCCCTTAATGCCATGCACTCTACGTGCACTCTAATCGATCAAAATGGAAATATTGGGCACCCCTGATGTAAACTTTCTCCATCAATTTGTGTATAGTCAAACATGTGCATTGATAATCCCCAACACAAATATAAAAACATACAATCTTAATCTGTGGAGAAGAACCTTGAAATCAGTCTCCAGTATTTGTCCCGTCACTTCATCGTTTTAATAGAGGCAGCTTATGTTCCTAAACTAGTGATGGGATAAACTGGTGGTGCAGTGAGAGGTAGATATTTCTGTTTTCTTGGTTTGCTGGACCACTTTTTTGAATTGTTAAATGAATAATATCAAATAAATGTAAACCTTTACAAATTGTTCTATACCACAACTAGGATCTTAAGTGTATTCAGGAAACTGATCATACAACTTCTCTAGGATCTATTACATACTGAAGCATTTGAGTCTGGGTTTTGTGCTAGGTACCCACCAAATTCAATGATCACAATTCATGATTTCAGGAAAATAATTGTGTCCACATCCTTTGCATCTTGAAACTGACAAGACCGACAAGCCACATTATCTTCCATTCCGCCCTTGAATCAATAACACCCCCAGAAGCATATGTCAAGTGGCCAGAGGGTTCTTTTTTGACCAATTTTTGATTAATAGTGTTGAGAAACCAGTTGACCAAATCTGTGTTTTAGTTTTTAAGAAGATATGTAAATGGAGGATCTGAAAAAAGACAGCAAAGCAAGTAGAGCTGAAACAACTAATCGATTTGATTGATTAAAATTGATTATGAATATAGGGGAGGAATGATTTAGTCATCAATTAGTGGTTTTACTATCATGTTTTACTGTAAGCAGTCTATTCTTAACACAATCTATAATATTTGCAGACGATATCTGGCAGTAATGAGTAGCAAACCTTCTTCCCTGTTTTGCATGCACATGGCTCATGCGAATGCTCAGGCGGGACAACACAGCCTTGAGCATTTCGAAAATGTAAAAAATACTTCTCTAAAAGAAAATCTGAGACCAAAACATGTCGGAATTATAGCAGGAGAGGAAGAGCCAGCGTGTTAAAGTTACTTAATTAGAAAATCAATTCTCCAAAATGTATTTTAAATAATATTCAGTTAATGTTACGTTTGTGTTAGGGGTGTGTGTGTAGCTTTGTTAGTTTTCGTTGTACTTAATCGTCATTTTTCTTTTCTTCTGCAGGAACAAAAGCAACAATAAACAAATACATGTGGAGCAAGACTCTCAACCCCAGTTAAAAATGCTGTTCTAAACATGCTAGTAGAGACAGCAGTTCATATTATTTGTAAAGATAATGCCCAACTAAGTCAGTCTTCTGAACATTCAGAATAAAGACAAAATAAAATGTTAATTTAATTTTATATGTACAGCAAAATTAGGGCTTAGTTTTTCGTTAATATGCTGTATACTTTATGCGAAATTGTACCTCGTTTTGTATTTTATGCCCTAAAACGAAATGTTTTACACAGTTGAGATCATTAGTTCCTTTAAACAGTGTTAGATATATTGCAGTGAATGGCACAATTATCTTGTTTTTTTTTAATGAAAATTCATGTTTGCTTATATGGGAAAGTAAAGGCTTAATAAAAAGAATTTTAAAAACTGATTCATCAATTAATCGTAAAAATAATCGACAGATTAATCGATTATGAAAATAATCGTTAGTTGCATCCCTAAGAGTAAGGTATATAATTGTACATTGAAAGCTTAAAGACTACAAAACTGAGATACTTCATTCTCAGCTTACACTACTCTGCATAAATAGCAGCACATTTTAGATTTAATAAAAACCTTCACTTTTGAAAAAAATTGGATCTAAGATTTGAAGAAATTGCTTTTTAAGAGCAATAATGTCTTGAGCTGTAAAGAGGATGTTGTAAATTATATTTTCTTGTTTTTTGGTAGTCAGTATCTTTTGTCAGCTGTCTGCTCTTCCCATGTTGTGTATGCAACTTTCTTGGTAAAATTTATCCATTGCTTTACACGCCACATGCTGTTGCACACATACTGCATACGCCACTACAATGGGGTGACGCCCACCTGTGACACAATTAAAAAAAGAATCACTTCTTTCAAAAAACTGAAATATGTTATTTTCACAGCATCTGTCTCTAACATAGAGGTTGAATCTGCAAGCTGAAAGGGTAATCATTTTATTTCTCTTAATCTATAACTGCAATCTAACTGGATAAATGAATGCATTGGGAATTAATATTTTCCTCCTATCTGTGTGAGTTTTGATTTCCCTGAACTAACGAAGACACATTTATAGGAACGTAACAATTGTTGACCCCAATGTGATCGGATGACAAATGGAATCTAGGACAGGAACCCATTGAAATAATGTGAACCGGACCACTCTCGCAAAGGTAAAGGGCACGCAACAATGGTAAGCAAAAAAAGCTTTTCATCGTGTCCATTCTGAAATGGGATTATTTTAGTAGTTATTAAGAGCAAAGTAATTATTAGTTTTTATTATAATAGAGAAATAAGTATGAAGGAAAAATAAAAAATAAGTTTTTTTTGTTGTTAAACAACCAGATGTTTGATCTTACCATGGTATTTTATTATTTTATTTTTATTTTGTAGTTATATTTTGTTAGTTTGATTTAGTGAGTGAAAATACAACAGTAACTCAGTGTTGATATTATGAATCAAGACTGTGGGGAAGGACCAAGAATTTCAATTACCTCACTTCAGTTAAAAGGATTTATAAAAAAAATCCCAAAAGGCAATCAAAAAATACAAATTACTGGGTTTTGCCAAAATTCGTAGTCCGTGATTAAAAAAAGGGGTCTTTACGTTGAAATAGGATACAAAACAAAAAGTACTAGGGGTCAGGTGTGATGAGACATCCAAATATCAGGCTTAAGTCAATATCCAGAATATCAGACATTGTGAGGTATCCAGAGGGCGGCGCAAGACTTAATAATAATAATAATAATAATAATGTTATTATCATTAATTATAATAATAATGTATTGAATAATAAAATATACACAGGGGTTGGACAATGAAACTGAAACTCCTGTCAGTTACTTACCGTGGGAGGTGTCATAGGTGAATTGGACCAGCCTGGTGGCCAATCTCTTATGATTAGCAACCAGTCATTTATGCACATTGCAAAAGTAAGATCAGAGTGTGAAGGTCCAATTAGCAGGGTCAGAGCACAATTTTGCTCGAAATATTTTGCAATGCACACAACATTATGGGTGACATACCAAAGTTCAAAAGAGGAAAAATTGTTGGTGCATGTCTTGCTGGCACATCTGTGACAAAGACAGCAATTATTTGTGAGGTATCAAGACCCACGGTATCCAGCATAATGTCAGCATACCAACAAGAAGGACGAACCAAATCCAACAGGATTAACTGTTGACACAATAGGAAGATGTCTGAAAGGGTTGTTCGGATGCTAACCTGGAAAGTATCCAAAAAAACATAAAACCACGGCTGCCCGAATCAAGGCAGAATTAAATATGCACCTCAACTCTCCTATTTTCAGCAAAACTGTCCGCCGAGAGCTCCACAGGGTCAATATACACAACCGGGCTGCTATAGCCAAACCTTTGTTTATTCCCTCCAATGCCAAATGTTGCTTTCAATGGTGCAAGTATCTTGGGCTATGGATAATGTAGAACATGTATTGTTCTCTGATAAGTCTACCTTTACTGTTTTCCCCACTTCTGGGAGAGTTATTGTCTGGAGAAGCCGCAAAGTTGTGTACACCCCAGACTGTTGCATGCCCGGAATAAAGCATGGGGGTGGATCAGTGATGGTTTGGGCTGCCATATTGTGGCATTCCCTTGGTCCAATACTTGTGCTAGATTAGCGTGTCACTGCCAAGAATTACCAAACCATTCTGGTGGACCATTTCGATCCAATAGTTCAAACATCGTATCCTGAAGGCGGTGCCGTGTATCAGGATGTAAATGCACGATACACACAACAAGACTAGTGGAAGATTGGTTTGATGAACATTAAAGTGAGGTTGAACATTTCCCATGGCCTGCACAGTCACCAGATCTAAATATTGGTGTAATGGTGTTGTGGGGGATATTTTATTGGCACTCTTTGGGCACCTTAGTAACAATTAAGCATAATTGCAATGCCACAGTCTACCTGAATATGGTTGCTGTACATGTTTATTCCTTTATTTATACAGTTTACCCATCTTTTGATGGCTATTTCCAGCAGGATAACGCACTATGTCATAAAGCTCAAATCATCTAGGACTGGTTTCTTGGACACCACAATCAGTTCACTGCACTGAAATGGCCTCCACAGTCCCCAGATATCAATAAAAAAAGCACCTTTGGAATGTGGTGGAATGGGAGATTTGCATCTATGTCAAGAAGGATTAAGGCAGTTTTGAAGGCAAAAGGGGATCCAACCCGGTATTAGCAAGGTGTACCTTATAAGTGGCCGGCCAGTGTATATATACAGATGCATCAAAAGATATATATTCTAATAGAATAGGGGTAGCTGATACAAAAATTCAATGTTAAATTGGGAAAATGGTAAAAAATGGATTTTCAGTTTGTATTTCCTTTAGCAGTACAGAAGTTAGAAGAGGTTAGACTATTAAAATCACTAATTTTCTTGGACTCAAGTTCATCATTTTCCAGTTTTCCACATAGTAAGACAGTACACCAGGTATATCAATAGAAATACACCTATAAAGTTACAGATGAATATGATGGGACTTAATCTTAACTTTATATGGGTTCCAGCACATTAAAGGGTTAACGCCGTGTGGGGAATCAAATTTGAAACTGAACTTAGGACAAGAACCATTTTCTCCCAAGAGAAAACCCACCTGGTGACATCACAGGATTTGTTAAATAGCGTCTTCCCTCTCCCCTCTTCGACTTTTTACCACAAGTTGAGCTCTGAGCAGTTCGACTTAAGGAGACAGGGACACAGTTCAGGTAAGTTGTGGATCTATATGCCGATGGCAGAGTTGCAGTTGGATAAATAGATGATTTATTTTAAGCTTGGATGATGTTACATATACCTGAGAAACAACGGAGCACTGAGAGCGAGTAATGGCGTGGCTTGGAGAGGTTTAGCACACAGAGAACAGGAGACAGAAGACATCGGAGAACAAAGGGAACTCGGAAGGAACTTGGAAGGAGGACGAGAATAACGAAGGCACAGGCATAAACCAGAGGAACTTAATGGGAGAATCCAGCGGTGAGTGGCGGGAAAAGCCGGGCTTAAGTGCTAGCAGGGGGAAAGGTGGAACAAACAGACTGATTAGCTACAGTGAAAACCGGTGTGCATGGTTTAAGGGAAAAATAGGCTGAGGAAGAAAGAGAGCAGAGGAACACAAAAAGGAAGAAAAAAACATCTAAGAAGACTAAACAGAAAAGGAAATAAAATAAGGAAGTAATAACTTCATAACAACAAAGTAAACTAAAGAACTAAAGCAAACTGAACAAAGACCAAAACAACATAGAGCATTCCAGACACTGTTTGCGCATCTTTAATCCTTTTATAAACCTGCTGGTCAGGAAAAGGAGACCAAAAAACGTCAAAGTGTTTTTGCAGAGTTTCTGTGTTTCACGCAGATTTTAGTAAATTCCGACTCTGAACGGCAGAAGCCGCTACAAGCTGCGTCTTCTCAGCTCCGTTTTTAGGCAAGGCAAGGCAAGGCAAGTTTATTTGTATAGCACATTTTCGTGTACAAGAAAATTCAAAGTGCTTTACATAAGAAAAAAAGAGCAGAAAATGAAACCAAAAAATCAACTTTGAATTTTGAAGAAATAAAATTAAATGTAATAAAAGTAAAATAATGATAATAGTAATAATATTCTCAGTTGCTATATACACAGTTAAACAAGGCTGCTTTCAGCCTGGATTTTAACATTGCCAGAGTTGAAACCTTTCTCACCATCAGGAAGAATGTTACAAATTTTAGGAGCATAAAAGTGGAATGAAGCCTCCCTTTTTTTGGTCCTGACTCTGGGCATCAGCAGGAGGCCACTACCTGAGGTTCTAAGAGTCCGAGCTGGTTCATAAGGCTCTAACATGTCAGATATGTACTTGGGGGCTAAACCATGAAAAGACTTGTACACAAACAAGGCTTTTTAAAGTCTATTCTTTGAGTGACAGGAAGCCAGTGCAGACACTTGAGCACTGGACTAATGTGGTCATTTTCCTGGTTTTGTTCAGAACTCGAGCAGCAGCATTCTGGATGTTCTGAAGCTGTCTCAAGGCCCGTTTAAAAAGCCCATGGAGCAGGCCGTTACACTAGTCTAACCTGCTAGAGATAAAAGCCTGGATAAGTCTTTCAAGGTCTGGTTTAGAGACTGTTCCTCTGATTCTGGCAATGTTGTTAAGATGGTAAAAGGCTGCTGATGTTACTGATTTAATGTGGCTTTTGAAGTTCAGGTCAGAATCGAGTGTTACCCCAAGAGAGCTTCAGAAGGTAACTGATGACACTTTCTCTTTGTTTCTGTGGGCCACAGACCAAGATTTCATTTTGTCTGAGTTTAACTGGAGGAAGTTGTTCTGCATCCACAGACTAATCTGTTCAATACAGTGACACAATAAATCAACATGTTCTCCTGCTGTCAGCGACACATATATCAAGAATCAAGAAAAATCAAGAATTATTTTATTTATATAGTGCCAATTTACAACAGATGTCGTCTCAAGGCACTTTACAAGAAAATCAATTAAAATTATAGATACATCAATGCAAATCAATTTGTAAAAGTTTCAAGAGTCATTGACTTGCAGCATTCACTCCTCTGGAATCAGCAGACCAAAACAATGGCTTGTGTTGTTGTTGACTTTACAGCAATCCCTCATACTGAGCATGCATGTAGTGAAACTGGAGAGGAAAAACTCCCCTTTAACAGGAAGAAACCCCCAGCAGATCCAGGCTCAGTACAAGCAGCCATCTGCCATGACCGGCTGGGGGTTTGAAAAGACAGAAAACTAAATTAGATGCACAGAATAATGAAAAAAAAGAGTTTAGAGCAGCAGTTGTAGAGCGTCAATGAAAGCATCTCAGACGATGTTCTCATTCAAGAAGCTGTCTTAGCTAACAGAACGCCAGACCAGGAGTGGTTTGTATGGAAAGAAGAACACCAAGAGAAAACAAAAGGTTAACAAGGTTGAAATAACGGTAACTAAGCAGATTGTACAAAGGAAAAAGTAGCAGAGAGAGCAGTGGTCAGATTGTCCTCCAGTAGTCTAAGCCTATAGTAGCATAACTATAGAAAAACTTAAATAACCTAACCCTATAAAGTGAGACAAGAAGAAGGTAGAGCAAAGGAGAACCGTCTTTCAAGACTGAGTGCTCCCCCCAACCGGATTAGGCTGTCTTCTCTACCTCTTCCTAACTACAAAGTTTACCAAACAGGAAGGTTTTAAGCATAGATTTGAAACTAGACAGGGTGTCTGCCTCACGGACTAAAGCTGGAAGCTGGTTCCACAGGAGAGGAACCTGATAACTGAAAGATCTGCCTCCCATTGTGCTTTTAGAGATTCTAGGAACCACCAGTAAACTTGCAGTCTGAGAGCTAAGTGCTCCGTCAGGGACATAAGGAGTAAACAGATCTCTGATATATGATGGACCTTGATTAATGAGGGCTTTCTATGTTAAAAGAAGAATCTTGAAATCTATTCTAAGTTTGACAGGGAGCCAATGAAGGGAAGCTAAAATTGGGGAGATATGATCTCTCTTTTTAAGTTCCATCAGAAATTTTGAGGCAGCATTTTTGACCAACTGTAGACTTTTAATTGCATTTTGTTAACTTCCGGCTAATAAAGAGTTACAACAGTCCATCCTTGAAGTAACAAATGCATGGACTAGTTTTTCAGCATCTGTCCAAGAGTTTTGAGTGTCATCAGCATAGTTGTGTTAGCACACATCATGGCTGCGTATTAGCTGGCCCAGTGGAAGCATGTACAGATTGAATAAAAGGGGTCCAGCGATTCGAGCCCAGGGGAACCCCACAGGTAACACCCATTCGTCAGAGACGCAGGTCCCAATTTCCCCAAAGTAACACCTGTCCTCAAGCTAGGACTTGAACCAGTTTAGAACCATACCAGTGATTCCCACCCAGTCTTTTAACTTCTGTAATATTATCACATGGTCAACTGTATCAAAGGCAGCGGTTAGGTCCATCAGAACTAGGACAGAGACTTTGCCTGCATCTTAGTTCAGACGAATGTCATTCGTCACCTTGATCAGAGCTGTCTCAGTGCTGTATTGGGACCTAAAGCCTGACTGGAAAAGCATAAAACACATTGTTAGACAGGAGAAAGTCACTCATTGTTGGTATAAAACTTTTTCAAGCACTTTTCCTAAGAATGGCAGGTTTGATGTGGGCCGCTAGTTGCTCAGTACTGTGGCATCCAGACTGCTCTTCTTTAGAAGAGGCTTAATGACGGCAGTTTTTAAGGCCTTTGGGAATATTCCAGTCTGAAGTGAGATATTGACTAAATGAGTGAGTTGTGGCAGCAAACTGCTCAGCACAAACTTTAGGAATCTAGTGGGTAACTCATCCAGGCAGAAAGTAGATGGACTCAGGCTGCAGATGATCTCCTAAACTGTTTAATCTGAGACAGGTGTGAAATGTGTCAGCTCTATATGTCTAACTGGGGGGTAGAGGAGCTATGTCTGTTGTGGAAACAATTGCATTTTTAATGCTCTGAACTTTGTCCTTGACAAATATTGCAAACTCTTGACATTTGGATGTAGAAATCAGGTCCAGAGGGAGCAAGACTGGAGGGTTTGTTAATATGCTGACTGTAGCAAACAGGACACAAGTGTTGTTTTCTGTAGTTTTTGACAATTTATGAAAAATAGCTCTCTCATGTTCTACGCAAAGTCTGGTTGAACACACACAACTTTTCTTTGCAGATTTCAAAATTAACCTGGAGCTTTGACTTACGCCATTTCCGTTCGGCTCTCCGGCACCCCCTTTTCTGTGCCCTGCATGAGACCTCTTTCCTCAATGGTGCCTTTTGTTTACTTTTAACCTTTTTAATCTTGACAGGAGCAATGACATCCATAACCTTCAAGTCACTTGATGTGTAAGAGTTCAGCATATCATCAACATTAGAAAACGGTTGCTATATGCACAGTTAAATAAGGCTGTTTTCAGCATGGATTTAAACATCACCAGAGTTGAAACCTCTCTCACCTCTTCAGGAAGACTGTTCCAGATTTTAGGAGCATGAAACTGGAATGAGGCCTCCCCTTGTTCAGTCCTGACACTGGGCATCAGCAGGAGGCCACTACCTGAGGTTCTCAGAGTCCTGGCTGGTTCGTATGGCTCTAACATGTCAGATATGTACTGTGGGGCTAAACCATGAACTGATATGTACACAAGCAAGGCTGTTTTAGAGTTTTTTCTTTGAGTGACAGGAAGCCAGTGCAGAGACTTGAACACTGGACTAACGTGGTCATATTTCCTGGTTTTGGTCAGAGCTCGAGCAGCAGCATTCAGGATGTTCTGAAGCTGTCTTAAGGCCCGTTTAGAAAGCCCAGTGAGGAGGCCGTTACAGTAGTCTAAACTGCTAGAGATAAAAGCATGGATAAGTCTTTATAGGTCTATTCCTCTGATTCTGGCATTGTTTTTAAGATGGTAAAAGGCTGCTGATGTTATTGATTTAATGTGGCTGTTGAAGTTCAGGTCAGAATCCAGTATTATCTTCGTATTTGTCTGATAGATCCCAGTTTGTTCATCTAAATGACAAATCTTCTCCGCATTGTAAGGTTACTTGTGGAGTACCAAAGTGTTCTGTACTTGGCCCAATTCTATTTACTATATACATGCTCCGTATTGGTAAAATCATCAGAGAGCATGGTGTTAATTTCCACTGTTATGCTGATGATACACAACTGTATTTATCTATAAATCCTGATGAATCCAGTCAGTTTGGTAGATTACAGGCATGTCTAGATAACATAAAAATGTGGATGACTTTAAACTTTCTGCTCTTTAATTCTGAAAAGACAGAAGTTGTTATCGTTGGACCAGAACCTCTAAAAAATAAATTGCTTGGTCAGCCGCTTGACCTGAATAGAATCAGGTTGGCATCTGGTGACAATGTAAAGAAAATTGGAGTTATTTTTGATCAGGAAATGTCTTTCAAGTCTCATATAAAACAGATCTGTAAGATTTCCTTCTTTCATCTTAGGAACATAGCAAAATTTAGAAATATTCTCTCTAGGACAGATGCTGAAAAGCTAGTCCATGCATTTGTTACTTCAAGGCTGGACTATTGTAACTCTTTATTAGCAGGAAGTTCACAACAGCAAGAGTTCTGATGAAGCTTAAAAAGAGAGATCATATCTCCCCAATTTTAGCTTCCCTTCATTGGCTCCCTGTCAAACTTAGAATAGATTTTAAGATTATTCTTTTGACATATAAAGCCCTCACTAATAAAGCCCCAATTTTATATCAGAGATCTGATTACTCCTTATGTCCCTAACAGAGCACTTCGCTCTCAGACTGCAGGTTTACTGGTGGTTCCTAGAATCTCTAAAAGCCCAATAGGAGGTAGATCTTTCTGTTATCTGGCTCCTCTCCTGTGGAACCAGCTTCCAGCTTTAGTCCGTGAGGTAGACACCCTGTCTAGTTTTAAATCTAGGCTTAAAATCTTCCTGTTTGATAAAGTTTATAGTTAGGAAGAGGTAGAGAAGACAGCCTAATCCGATTGGGGAGGAACTCAGTCTTGACAGACGGTTCTCCTTTGCTCTACCTTCTTCATGTCTCACTCTATAGGGTTAAGTTATTTAAGTTTTTCTATAGTTATGTTGCTATATGCTTAGACTGCTGGAGGACAAATCTGACAACTTCTCTCTCTGCTACTTTCTTCCTTTTTCCAATCTACCTAGTTATCGTTATTTCAACCTTGTTAACCTTTTGTTTTCTCTTATTCTTCTTCTCCCCATAGTAACCACACCTGGGCTGGCGTTCTGTTGGCTGAGACAGCTTCTTGAATGAGAACATGGGCTGAGATGCTTCCAGTGACGTTCTACAACTGCTGCTAAAAACTCTATTATTTCAGTATCCTGTGCTTCTAATTTAGCTTTCTGTCTCTTCAAACCCCCAGTCGGTCGTGGCAGATGGCTGCTTGTACTGAGCCTGGTTCTGCTGGAGGTTTCTTCCTGTTAAAGGGGAGTTTTTTC
Source organism: Orestias chungarensis (assembly GCA_032876305.1). Lineage (NCBI taxonomy): Eukaryota > Metazoa > Chordata > Actinopteri > Cyprinodontiformes > Cyprinodontidae > Orestias > Orestias chungarensis. Next base: position 17,978 of record JAVLVB010001320.1, read on the forward strand.
TCTCCACTGTCGCTACATGCAAGCAAAGTATGAGGGATTGCTGTAAAGTCAACGACAACACAAGCCATTGTTTTGGTCTGCTGATTCCAGAGGAGTGAATGCTGCAAGTCAATGACTTGATGCAATCTGCTGGGGTTCCTTAGATTGGAAACTTTTTAAATCGATTTGTTTATGATGTATCTTTGATTTTAATTGATTTTCTGTGAAGTGCCGTGAGACAACATCTGTTCTAAAATGGCGCTATATAAAAAAACTGATTCTTGATTCTTGATTACCCCAAGATTTTTGACCTGATGTTTACGTTCCAGAGAAAGCGTCAGAAGGTAACTGATGACACTTTCTCTTTTTTTGTCTTTGTTTCTAAGTCTTCCCTGAGTAACTGTAGGGCCAGCTTTTGGCTTGGGTGTAACAGAAAGGTCAAAGAAAACAAAAAAATTATCAGACAAAGTGACATCCACAACACCCACATTTACAATAACAACACCCTTTGAGATTAGCACATCGAGAGTGTGCCCTCTGTTGTGTGTAGGCTTGTTCACATGCTGAGATAGACCAAACATCTAAAGGAAAGCTGTGAGTTCTTTACACTGCTTATCTTGGGCTGCATCCATGTGCACATTCAGGTCCCCTGTTATGACCAAAACTTCAAAATTAGCGCATACAACTGAAAGTATTTCATTAAAATCATCAATAAAACAGTTCCTTGGAGGTTTGTAGATGGTGAAATAAAGAATGGATTATTGTTTTTTACCTATTCTGAATGATACGTACTTAAATAATGAGAAGACCCCAAATGCTAATTTATGGATGGGTATATTGGGTATATTTGTATATTTGTATATT
>JAVLVB010001321.1:0-11140 GCA_032876305.1 Orestias chungarensis
TGAAAAAACAGCTTTATCTAAGCGAGAGAAGCACTTTTTGGTCAACCATGTTAAAACTGATTCCTGGCTTCAGTTTTGAAGTTGATTCTGTGTCTAAGCACATATTTTACTTTAAACAACTTGTTCATTATGGTTTTCAATGTAAATTTTGAGTTTTAACAACTTTGATGTTAAGATTGAAAAAACAGCTTTATCTCAGTGAGAGAAGCACTTTTTGGTCAACCATGTTAAAAATGATTCCTGGCTTCAGTTTTTAAGTTGATTCTGTGTCTAAACACTTATTTTCGCTTAAATTACCTGTTCATTATGGTTTTCAATTTAAATTTTGAGTTTTAACAACTTTGATGTTAATAGTGAAAAAACAGCTTTATCTCAGCGAGAGAAGCACTTTTTGGTCAACTATGTTAAAACTGATTCCTGGCTTCAGTTTTGAAGTTGATCCTGTGTCTAAGCACTTATTTTAGCTTAAATTACTTGTTCATTATGGTTTTCAATGTAAATTTATGCACATTTATACACAGACACTGGAATATGGATTTTGGAACAACATCTACGGCAGTCATCCACCTCGATGCAACAGGTAGCGTTGTGCAGAAAATTCCTGATCAAGACAAGCAAGTTTTATATTAGGCTTTAGTTTTCCCAGGCATGGGCAAGGATAAACCTCCTTTGCCTGTCACAGAACTGATCACAAACAGCCATAGTATTCCTTCCATATCTCATTGGCTAATGGAATTTAAAAGAAAGCTATCACAAACAACAAAACTAAAAATTGCACAGGTTGGGACAGACTATAGTTGGGCTATGATTAATAGCGTCCTTATATCTTTCAACAAGGAAGATTTTTCTGTGTATCTTGACAGAGCATTTGACATTGTGACAGTATGAAAAGTTTTACTGTGTTGCATCTGTGCTCTGCCCATATTGTTAAGGCTGTCACACAAGCATTTGGCAGGAAAACATCAAACCGAGGCCTACAGGAGTATGCAACTTTCTGCTTTGCATACCTACCCAACAGCCAAAGTAGGCAGCTTGCCATTGACTTGTTTTTTAATACGTGTGTACTGTTTGATTCAAAAGAATGCACCCATTTTGTAAAAAAAAGTGAAAGCTACCTCAACAGCTGCATTTTGGAAAACAAGGAAAAAAAGGATGAAGAAAATCAAGATGTACCAGAAGCTAAGGAAGTCATCTCTGAAAAAAGTGACAGCATCGTTGGAAAATTCACCTTTTACACACACTTTTCAAGTGATACAGGATCAAGCAGAGTGTGACTTTCTATCTGATGATTCAGCCAAAAATTGAAATCCTTACTATTGTCCTGGAATTATTGATGTTCTGATGAAAAACTAAATGGGTATCATCCCACTGTGGAGTGGTTTGTTACTTGGAGATCTGACACGACATGAGACACCAACAACTACTGAAACAAATAAAACATGCAAAACCAGGGAAACCAACTGCCATGTGGAGCTTTGGTTTGGTTTAGCGGAACGTCCTGGGAAAGAAGAAATACCTTAGACCAGCAGAGTTCATCTCCGAAATGTTTTCCTCTTTACAAGGACGATACATAGAGCACATTATGCAGAACAGTCTCTCAATGGAGATTCTTCACAAAGCCTTTCCAGTTTCTAAAAAACCTGGAGATGATTATGAAGAGAAATGGAAGGAAAGGGAAAGCTCTGCTGGTCAATCAAAGTCCAAGTACTTCAATCCCCCAAAGAGAAAACCAAATTCTAAAGCTTCACAACGCACCAAAGCAAAGATTAAAGAAGCAGCTGAAAATCAGCACAATAAAGAATCACAGATTAAAAATAATCGAAAAGATATTATGTTTGATAAAAAATTTATAAATAAATTGCATAACATTTTCTCATCATAAGATTAATAATAATAATATATTGATCCTGTAGGAAATTGTTTTTGGTGTAAACCACACCAAGGCAGCCATTTTGCAGGCAGTAGCGCAAAGGGGCTTGCTTAGGGACCCACACTGGATGCTGTGGTGTATTTTTTGCCCTGGGCTGGATTCAAACCTATGAGCTTTGGAAGTCTGGTGACATCCAATTGAGCTATCCAGCCTCATTATATTACTGATTAAGTAGTATGCAACCATACAAGTAATGACTTAGCTGGGTTTGTGAACAGAACAGAACTTCCTCGCCAAAGTTTACCTAAGGCAATACACTTTTTTGTTCTTTTGTGTCAGTTCAAGATGAATAAATAGAACTTTCATGTTTACAAATCAGCTACATCGTGTAAGACGATGAACACCCAGGAACTTATGCAAGAATTCTGTTCCTGGATTTCAGCTCAGCCTTCAACACAATTATTCCAGGACAATTAAACAGCAAACTGACTGAACTCAGCGTACCAGCCTCCACCTGCCAGTGGATAACTGACTTTCTTATTGGCAGAAAACAGCAGGTGAGGCTGGGAAAGTGTACTTCAGTGACCCGAACCATCAGCACGGGTGCTCCACAGGGTTGTGTACTCTCCCCACTGCTCTTCTTGCTGTACACAAATGACTATACCTCCATGGACTCCTCTGTTAAAATCCTGAAGTTTGCAGTTTTTTTGTTTATTATTTTTATTGTAAAATATGAAGCTTTTTCTGTTCAACAAGGTTGAGTGAAGATCAGGGTCTGTTTTAGAATTGCCCTGTTTCACACAAAGCATAGATGTTTTACTCAACATTGAGATGTGTGGTAAAAATGTGAATGACACAGATGGGTTTCAAGGAGAATGAGGTGTTAAATTTTAGTAACAGTAACTTCAAACTTCCTTTTAAAAAACATTGCAGGGTATAATTCACATTTAAACCTCATTCTCTAAATAGTATACCTCAGAATAATGTAAATGTCAAACACTCCATTTAATCAAATGCAGAATATTGATCAAACAATGCCCACCTGTTAAGGTTTGAATGCATTTTGGGCTCATCCTGAAATTCAACCCGACCGCCAAATATACCTAACTTTTTGTGGGTAGTGTAAATAAAAACTTGTCCAGGCAGCCATAAAGCTGCCTGGACAAGAGCAGAAGGCCAGTAAACTACGAATAAATGTAATTTAGCCACAACTTTACCAGACCCAAAACTATTGCAGTTATTCATACAACATCTAAATAAAGACTAATAGGACACCTTTCCGGAAACATTTTACCGATTTAAAAAGAAAAAGGGTACCATTTTTTTTTCAAAAATCTGTTTATTGTCTTATATTTCAGCAGAGACGTACAGACATGTAACTCACAAATGCACAAAAAACCCAAAAGAAAAAACATTGAAAACTTAAACCTTCAAGGTGACAAACATAAGTTGATTGGAGTGAGACAGAGTACTTTAAGTTTGCTATCTCAGGGCATTATGTTGAGACTTAGTCCAAGAGATTAAGTCACAGTCCACAAGGTGATGGCATCGTCCTCCCCAGGTCCAGGCATCCAGACAACAGTGATTCAGTTTCGTACATTGTGAGTGAATACATATGGAGCAAACATGAAGTTAACAGACTTACAGCCACGATAGGAATAAAAACACAAGGAATATTAGCTAGAGTACATTCAGTCATTCATCATTTTGAGTATTAATATTTTCCAAGAGTAGCAAAAACTTTTCCCATATCTTTTTGAATACAAAATATTTACCCTTAATCATAAAGGTGAGTTTCTCTAAGTCAAGTGAGCTTGATAATGTAGACATCCATGTTTTTAATCGGGGTCTGGTTACAGATTTCCAGGACCTGACTATACTATATTTGGCCTGCACCAAACAATAAATTATGTACTTTTGATCAACCTTGCTTATTTGGGTTTGAGTGGGAAAAATTCCTAAGACACGCAACCTCGGACAGGGATCAAGTTTAGAACCGACAATAAGTGAAATTTTATCCAAAACCTCCTTCCAAAAGTCCTGAATCTCAGGACATTTACAAAGGCAGTGAATCAAATTGCCTTTATCTCCACATTTAGCCCATGTATCCGGAATGTTGTAAATAAATTTATTTAGTAAAACTGGAGTAACATATGTTCTCATCAACCATTTGTATTGGATTAACTTAAATTGAGTATTGATAGATTGTGTCTGTGCCTTCAGACAAGCCCTCTGCCATTCCTCTACTGATATATTACATTTCAAGTCTTCACACCATGCCAATCTTTTGTATTCTGAGGAAGTCTGAGAGTGGTCTTTGATGATGTTATAAAAGCGGGATATTAGGCCCTTCTTGGAATGGTAATTTGTTGCCAGTTCTTGTATGGAAGTAAGAGTAGGTAATGTTAGAGACTTTTGAGTACCCAAGACAAAACTTCTGATTTTCACAAACTCAAAAAATGTTTAGTTGGAATATCAAATTTCTGTTTCAAATTGTCAAAACTCATCATAATTCCTTTATCAAATAAATCTGAAAGTTTGCATAAACCTTTAGCATACCATGTTTTAAAACCCATGTATTTCCTGTGTCAGGATCCATGTTTTGGTTTGGTGCAGTTTGTTGTTGTTTTCATTTATATTTAGTTTTTTGCTTTGTTTAGTTCATGAATAGTTGTCTTTTATTATTATTATCTTTACTATTCATTTATATTTTCTATATGGTTATGTTCTCTAGTTTGTTCCTTCACTCCCCTGTTCTCTATTTCCCCCTGTGTGTGTGTGTGTGTGTTCCCTCATCTGTGTGTTTTTCTCCACTCATCATCATTCACATCTGTTATTAATCATCCAATCATCTTCTCCACCTATCCAACCCCGGTTCCCCTGTATTTAAGCCGCTTTCATTCTTTCACTCACCGCTGGATCATCTGTTGCCCTCCCTGATGTCTTCGCTCCAGAGTTTCCTCACCCACGTCTGCTGTAAGCGTTCTCTTTTGGGCACTGAGTTCTCTGTTCATGGCTCTTCATTTTTGTCCTCTCTCCGTGTTCTTCATTTTTGGTTATCTCCCAATGTCCCGTCCTGTGTTTCTCTGTTGGTTACTTTCTGCGTCTCACTTCCTGTAGTCCCCGGTTTCCCGTGCCTCTTCCCCTTCGTGATTGTTATTGTTCTCATTGTGTCAGTTTATTTTCCTCCCTTCCCGTGTTCTTTAGTTGAGTTTGTTTATTTGATTAGTAGTGTTTATTTACGTTTATAGTTTCCGCGTCTCGTTTCGGTTCTCGGCTTTGTTTACATTTTAGTAGTCCCGCCCCCGCTCCCTGTTTGTTTACATTCCGCGTTGTTCCGTTTCCGCTTTGCTCTAGTTCCTGTTTTTGTTCCGTTTCATGTTTATGTTCATTATTCTTCCCCAACAATAAATCATTTATTCACTCAATTCAACCTCTGCTCGAGTCATTGATCGCTACATGACAGAACGATCCAGCCAGAATCGACTCGAGCAGAGATTCACATCCCCGATCCGTTACTCCCGCACTTCCGCCTTCCGTCATGCCTTCTCGTTCCTCCCGCCGCAAGAAACACCGCTCACCGGTGGTTGTGCTCACCGGCGTCCTGGCTTTTTCTGAGTTTTCAGCCAGGGACGGGGGCTCAACACCGTTGAGTTCCGAGCCCGTTTTTACTTCCGTGTCGTCTTCTTCTTCTCCAGTCTCCTGTTCCTCTTCATCTCCCGGCACTTCACCGCCCCCTACCGATATAATTTATGACTGTCCCTATTTGGGTCCTCTCACAGAGGATTTTGATTTCACCCCGGTTTTTTCTGCTTTTCATGATGACCCAGATATGCTCGACATTATTTCCGACACCCTTCACTATTTTGAACGTGCCCTTAGAGCAAAGAACAGAGACTTAGTGGCGAGAGCCGCCCCTCATTCCCCTCTGCCTCCATCGCCAGCTTCCCAGCCTCCGGTAATATCTGAGGATAATCTCTGGAGTTTCTTTTATGGGGACAGGGAGGATATTTTCCCCTGGAATAGACCCCAGTCTGAATTAGTTGTTGAAGAGGATTTCCAGGTTCCTGATGCCTCTTAGTCCCAGCTTCCTGGAACTATTAAGGAGCTCTCACTCCAAGAAGTGCCTACCGGAGAGTTCGTGTTCCAGGAGGAGCATGCTACAAAGCCCTCGCTCCAGGGGGAGCGTGCTATAGAGCCCCCGCCTCATGTAACGACTGGTCTTCCACCTCCAGAGACAGCTGTGGACCAGCTGCCTCCTGACGGAGGTTTTGAGCCGTTTACAGAGGGGGTTCGGTGCGACCCGCCTCTCTATCCAGTGTTCCTCGAGGGGGTCCGGTTCGACCCGCTTCTCTCTCCTGTGTTCCTTGAGGGGGTCCAGTGCCACCCGCCTTTTTCTCCTGTGTCTCTCGAGGGGGTCCGGTGCGACCCGCCTCTCTCTCCTGTGTCTCTCGAGGGGGTCTGGCGCGACCCGCCTCTCTCTCCTGTGTCTCTCGAGGGGGTCCTGGGCGATCTGCCTCTCTCTTCTGTGTCTCTCGAGGGGGTCCGGCACAACCCGCCTCTCTCTCCTGTATCTCTCGAGGGGGTCCGGAACGACCCGCCTCTCTGTCCTGTGTCTCTCGAGGGGGTCCGGAACGACCCGCCTCTCTCTCCTGTGTCTCTGGAGGGAGTCTGGCACGATCCGCCTCTCTCTCCTGTGTCTCTCGAGGGGGTCCGGCACAATTCGCCTCTCTCTCCTGAGTCTCCAGAGGGGGTCCGGCACGACCCACCTCTCTCTCCTGTGTCTCTCGAGGGGGTCTGGTGCGACCCGCCTCTCTCTCCTGTGTTTCCCGAGCGGGTCCGGTGTGACCCGCCTCTGGCTCCTGTGACTGTCGAGGGGGTCCGGTGCGACCCGCCTCTAGCTCCTGCGATTACGGAGGGGGTCCGGTGTGGCCCGCCTCTGGCTTGTGCTGTTTCGGAGGGTCTGCGTCCTCCTTCGAGAGCGCTCTGTCGCCGCCGTCTCAAGTCAAAAGTCAAAGTTGCTGTATTGTCAAAACTGCAATATGTACAGGACATACAGAGGATTGAAATTGCGTTCCTCTCTGACCCATGGTGCAACATTAAACATTAATTAGCAACAAAAGAAAAAAAAGAATATAAAAACCCGCCTCTCTGTCCTATGTCTCTCGAGGGGGTCCGGCACGACCCGCCTCTCTCTCCTGTGTCTCTTGAGGGGGTCCGGCACGATCCGCCTCTCTCTCCTGTGTCTCTCGAGGGGGTCCGGGGCAATTCGCCTCTCTCTCCTGAGTCTCCAGAGGGGGTCCGGCACGACCCAGCTCTCTCTCCTGTGTCTCTCGAGGTGTTCCAGGACATACAGAGGATTGAAATTGCGTTACTCTCTGACCCATGGTGCAACATTAAACATTAATTAGCAATAAAAAAATAAATAAAAAAAAGAATGAAAAATATAGATGTAAAAATGAATACTTGAAAATTTAAAATAGAAGTCCCAATATTAAAACTTAAGCATTTAAAGTGGCAGCGCAGATTATGAAGTCTTGTTAAAAAACCGGTGTAAGTCCGACAGCAGTGTAAAAACAATTTTCTGTAGATAGTTTAAAGTGATATGTGCATTGAAAGATAAAGGGGGAGGTAAGTTTTTTTTTGTATTAAGGGGCGGGGGGGTTAGGTTCGTGAGAGGGGAGTCAGAACAGGAAGCGAGTTGAGGATCCTGACCGCCTGGTGGATAGTGCTTGGCCCGGAGAATACGCAGTCTCCTTCCTGATGGTAGCAGACTGAAGAAGCTATGTAGTGGGTGGGTGGAATCACTTGCCATGCAGTGGGCTTTTCGGGTGAGGCGGGTGTTGTGAAGTTCGTGAAGGGTGGGAAGAGAGGTGCCATTGATCTTCTCAGCTGCCCTCATGATGCGTTGGAGGGTCTTGCGGCAATACGAGGTGCAGGCGCCGTACCGTACCGTGATACAGCTGGTCAGGACACTCTCGATGGTACCTCTGTAAAAGGTGCACATGATGGGGGCTGGAGCTCTCGCTCTTCTCAGCTTACGGAGGAAGTAGAGACGCTGATGACCCCTCCTGGCTAGAGATGTTGTGTTATTAGTCCAGGAGAGGTCCTCAGTGATGTGTACACCCAAGAACTTGGTGCTGCTCACCCTCTCCAAAGCAGAACCGTTGATGGTCAGAGGAGCATGTTGTGTGCGTGATTTTCTGAAATCCACAACAATCTCTTTCGTTTTTTCAATGTTTAATGGGAGATTGTTGTGTTTGCACCACTGGGACAGGCGACTCACCTCACTCCTGTAGTTTGTCTCGTCATTGTTATTTATGAGACCCACCACAGTCGTGTCATCCTCGAACTTAACAAAGAAGTTGGAGCTGTGCAACGGTGTGCAGTCTTGGGTCAGCAGAGTGAATAGGAGAGGGCTCAGCACACATCCTTGGGGAGCCCCCGTGTTCAGAGTGATGGAGTTGGATGTGTTGCTGCCGACTCGTACTGCCTGTGGTCTTCCAGTCAGGAAATCCAACAGCCAGTTGCACAGTGAGGTGTTCAGCCCCAGCCTGTCGAGTTTGAGAATGAGCTGTTGGGGGATGATCGTATTGAATGCAGAGTTGAAGTCTATAAATAGCATTCGTACATACGAGTCTTTAGAGTCCAGGTGAGTAAGGGCTGAATGGAGGACAGTTGAAATGGCATGATCAGTCGATCGATTTGACCGATATGCAAACTGAAAAGGGTCCAAGGAGGGTGGAAGGACCGATTTGATGTGTTGCATGACTAGCCGTTCGAAACACTTCATGAGGATGGGGGTGAGTGCAACTGGGCGGTAGTCATTAAAACAGGAGGGTGACGCCTTCTTCGGGACAGGGACAGGGACAGGGACAGGGACAGGGACAGGGTGGTGGCTTTAAAGCATGTAGGAACAACAGCCTGACTCAGCGAGATGTTAAAGATGTCTGTAAAGACTTCTGCAAGTTCCCCAGTACAGTCCCTTAGCACACGACCAGGAATGTTGTCAGGACCAGGAGCTTTACATGGGTTGATCCTTCTGAATGATCTTCTCACGCTGTCCGGAGACAGTTTCAGCACCAGGTCGTCCGAAGGGGGTGGAGATTTCATTGCAGGCGTGCTGTTGGATGCTTCAAACCGAGCGAAGAAGACGTTCAGCTCGTTCAGCAGAGTGGTGGTGCTGTCACAGGTCTGCGAAGGGGGTTTGTAGTCCGTGATGGTCTGAATCCCCCGCACAGGTTCCGCGTATCTCTGCTTTTGCTGAAGAGATGTGATATTCTCCTGGAGTACTGCCTCTAGGCCTTTCTGATGCCATGGATAGGTTCTTTGTAGTTGTCCTCAGCCCCTCTTGGTCTCCAGCTCTGAAGGCAGCATTTCTAACTTTCAGGACACTGAAAACCTCCCCTGTCAACCATGGCTTCTGATTGGCCCGAACGGTGATGGTCTTGAGGTCAGTTACATCATCAACACACTTGGTGACACACTTGGTGACACACTGCAGACAGTGTCTGTGTATTCTGAAAGATCAGTGGTGTTGTTGTAGGTGGCAGCTTGTTTAAACATATTCCAGTCTGTGGTGTTAAAACAGTCCTGAAGTGCTTCTGAAGAACCTTCTGGTCACACTCGTATCTGTTTGCGAACTGGTTTGGTAACTTTAACCAGTGGTATGTAGACTGGCATTAGCATAACAGTGATGTGCAACACACTGTTAACAGCGGCGATCATAACGGCTGTAAATTCACGTGGTAGATAGAATGGACGGCACTTAATAACCATAAACTCCGCTACCGGTGAACAGTGTGTGCAAACCACAACAGCATCGCGACACCAGGCATTATTGATTTAAACACAGAGCCCGCCACCGCGGGTCTTACCTCCCTCAACGACAGCTCTGTCCGCCCAATAGCATGTTAGCCACTCTAGCTGAATAGCGTGGTCAGGAACGTTGTTATTGAGCCATGTTTCCGTAAACACAAAAACACAACAGTCCCCCACAGACTTCTGAGTTGTCCGTAGTAGGAGTATATAGTCCAGTTTGTTGTCCAGAGAGCGTACGTTAGCCAGAACCATGGTGGGGATGGCCGGTTTGTGTGGGCTAGCCGGTTTGTGTGGGCTAGCCGCTAGCCTGTTTCGGATATCACCGCGCTTGCCCCGTTTCTGCTTTCTTTCACGCTGCTTGTGGCGCGTCCGCTGTGGGCGAGATGCAGGGGTGGGGGTCGTCGATGATGCCGTTTTCTTGAGCAGACCGCAGACCCGTAGCGCTTCTTTGTTTTCGGGATTTAACTTTAAAAATGAGGTTCTGCTGATGTCGAGCAGGAACTCACGGCCGTATGTGCGCTTCAAGATGTGTAGACGCGACGAAGAAGTACAAAAACATTCCGACTCAAAGGGCAAAAAACACAAAAACACCATTTTTCGGGAGAGAGAGAAGCCGCAGCTTCTCTCTCTCCCGAAAAATGTGCACGCGCCACCAAATGCGGCCTTCATCGAGGGCGCTCTCTAGCCGCCGTCCAGCCGGACGCCCTTAAAGTCTTCGTGCCTAAGGTCGTCCTGCCAGGCGAGTTCCGGATCTTCGTGGTTCCAGTCATCGTCCTGCCAGTCGACCTCCAGATCTTCGTGGTTCCAGTCGTCGTCCTGCCTGACGACCTTCAGATCTTCATGGTTCCTTCTGTCGTCCTATTGGACGACCTCAAAGTCTTCGTGGTTCCAGTCGTCCTTGCAGGCGGCCTCCAGATCTTCATGGATCTCGTCGTCCCCTGCCAGGCGACCTCAAGAACGTCGTGGTTCTCGTCGCCGCCATGCCGGACGGCCTCCAGAGCTTCGTGTTTCCTATCGGCGTCCTCCAGGACGACCTCCAAGTCTTCGTGCTTCCTGTCGGCGTCCTCCGGGACAACCTCCAAGTCTTCGTGCTTCCTGTCGGCGTCCTCCGGGACGACCTCCAAGTGTTCGTGCTTCCTGTCGGCGTCCTCCGGGACGACCTCCAAGTCTTTGTGCTTCCTGTCCGCGTTTCACAGTTTCCTCTGGACTATTTCCTTTAGTTGTTTCTTGTTGTTTTTTGGTTCTGTTGGTCGTTGTTTCCGCTCTTATGGGTTTGTTTTTTGTTTGACTTTGATGTTTTTGTTTTTCTTAGCCTTTTTCCGCTCGTGCAGGGTTGTTTTTTGTTCACGGTTTTCTTTTGAGGCAATCCCCCTCCTCCCACCCAGTCTTGTTTTTTTCTTTTTTCTCTTGTGCTGGTTTTGGCGTCTTGTATCCGCCTTAAGGGGAGGG
>JAVLVB010001322.1:0-10858 GCA_032876305.1 Orestias chungarensis
CTGGGTCACCTTTGCTCTCTATCTAAGCTGGGTCACCTTTGCTCTCTACCTAAGTCTGGGTCACCTTTGCTCTCTATCTAAGCTGGGTCACCTTTGCTCTCTACCTAAGTCTGGGTCACCTTTGCTCTCTATCTAAGCTGGGTCACCTTTGCTCTCTACCTAAGTCTGGGTCACCTTTGCTCTCTATCTAAGCCATGTTTACTTTCATGCATTTATGGTTCAGTGAAGTTTTACGCTGCAGTAATCAGGGACAGGGAACATATCTGGTTTTAGTGCAGCTGCAGGATCTTAACTGAGACAGATATTTATTATATAAAGACTATAAGAACCAAAAGTATCCTACTACAGTGTGTTTCAGCCTGTTTTTCAGTTGTTTGTCCTGTTCTTGATCTCATCAGTCAGATCAAATGTGATGATTCCCAGTTTTAACTCATCATTTAAAGAAAACATGGAGCTCTGAGGCTTGATGCTGTTCTGAGATTCTCCTTCTTGGCTGCAGCTCAGTAAGAGCGTCAGGTTCAGTCAGGCCTCAATTAAAGCAAGAATCTCCTGCAGGGCAGATTGGCTCCAGTTCAAAGGTGTTAACAGATATTTTATGACAGCTATTGTCGGTTAAGATCCAGTAACTGGAGTCTGGTATGAGAAGAGAAACGAAAAGCTCTCTCAGGTTAAAGATGAATTCTGTACTGATAAAATGTTTTACAGTCAGAGATAAAACTGAGCTTAGTACACATAATAAAAGACGTTAAGGATATAGTCTGTGGTTTATAATCATGCAGTTACAAAAAGGTTTCTCTGTAATTTGAAGTAAGGAGGAGGTTTTCTGAATTTTAGCTGCAAAGACAAAAGAATCAAAATAAATAGATTTTTGTTCAATTTAAGAGTCTAAAATGTTCCTAAGTGATAAACTGATCAAATATTTGATGTTTTAACTTTAGTTTTGCTTGCAGGAGTCAGAACGTCAGAATCATATAAAGTGACTGATCAGGACCAGAGACAGAACCTGTAATAATCAATAATCAACCCAATCAGAATCAACCTTCCTGTCATTTTCTGATGCTGAACAGAAATGAACAAAATACCAGAAACCATGAAATTTGGTTTTATCATCTCAGCATTTATTAGTGCAGAACAAGAGAAGAAGGTTCAGATAATGCAACTATAGTTCATTTAAATTGATTTTTGTATATTATCTTTAACAGTCTTAGTTTGAAGCATGAACTAGATCGACCACATTGATGAAACAGAAATGAACAAAGCTTTAGTTTCTGTAGAACTAGAAACTGATCCCTGTTCGTGAGACTCACATAGTAAACAGAGTTATAACCCCTCCCTCTGTTCTTTGTTGAAGCTGCGGGTTGGAAACCTGCCAGTCATGCAGATCAACAACATGATGTTAAAATTAACCCATGATTCACTTACAAGAACTAAACAGCCTCTAACCTCTATCTCTGGTTTAGAGGTTCTTTTTGTTTTTACAGTACAAAGTCAGATTGATGACTTTTCTCATCCTAAATAATCCAAAATAAAATCCTGTGATGTTCAAAAGGATCAGAACCAAGAGAACAGAACATGAAACTTTATGCTAAACCAGTTTCTTCCTCTTTAGAGTGAATAATTAGCAGGTTTTTAAAAGCCGTCTGCAGCTCAAGTTTATCCCATCTCAGTGTTTCTAACATGAATCTAGAAAGCAGGAGGGAAACATGGCTGCTCTGCTCAGCAGTTTTTTATTATCTATTTCAGCAGCTGATAACAGATCAGGTCTGTTCATGTCTGAATATAAATAACGGCTGGGTTGAGTTACTTCTCTGTTCTTGTCTGAACTTCTCCCTGAGGGAGAATGAGGAAGTATTTTAAACTGAAAACAGAACCATTAATAATATTTACTTTAAAGTCACCACATTTTGGAGAAGCATGAATGAGGAAAGAGCTCAAAACAATGTCATGCAATCATTGCATAGAACAGAAAAGTTATACATTTGACTCACATTAATTTTCTTTTTTAAATAAAATGAAACTAATGTGCTACACACTAAAACGTCTGCAGTGGATCTGAAGGATTTGAATTTCAAATAATAAAAAACATTGTGGGTTTAGCAGGTGTGGGCGTGTCACCATGGCGACTGCTTACCTGCTTACCTGCTGCTCTCTGGGTGCCAAGTGAACACAGAACAAATCTATCATGATTAATCAAAATTAAAGGGCGACAGGAACAAGTTTCCTCAGGTTTTATTCTTCACTTTCTGCTGCTTTTAGTTTAAAAAACTGAAGTCAGGATGAATCTGATATGAACTCTGTTTTCTGTTCTATAATAAAGAAAAGGTCAGACATCTGCTTTGTTTAAAGTGAGCAGAGAAAAGGTCTGAGCTGCTCTGTGTGAATAGGAAATATTAAACAAAGAGAAGCTTCTACTATGACCTACGTGTCTTTCATCAGCAGGAACCTGTTCACAGTTTAAACAAACCACACCTCTTATGAGAACATGAGGCTCATCATATCTTGTTTGCTGATCATACAGTGGGTACGGAAAGTATTCAGACCCTTTTAAATTATTCACTCTTTGTTTCACTGCAGCCATTTGGTTTAACCAAAAAAGATCATTTATTTTCTCATTAATATTCACTCAGCACCTCATCTTGACATGAAAAAACTGAAATGTAGATATTTTTGCGCATTTTATTAAAAAAGAAAAACTAAAATATCTCATGGTCATAAGTATTCAGACCCTTTGCTGTGATACTCATATTTAACTCACAAGCTGTCCAATTTCTTCTGATCCTCCTTGAGATGATTCACTCCTTCATTGGAGTCCAGCTGTGTTTAATTAAACTGACTGGACTTGATTTGGAAAGGTACAGAACCGGCCTATATAAGACCTCACAGATCGCAGTCCATGTCAGAGCAAATGAGAATCATGAGGTCAAAGGAACGACCCAAGGAGCTCAGAGACAGAATTGTGGCAAGTCACAGATCTAACCAAGGTTACCAAAGAGTTTCTGCAGCACTCAAGGTTCCCAAGGGCCCAGTGGCCTCCATAATCCTTAAATGGAAGAAGTTAGGGACGACCAGAAGTCTTCCTTGATCCGGATGTCGTTGGTGGCAGAGTGGAAAGAAGCCTCTCCTCAGGGCAAGACATATGAAAGCCCGCATAGAGTCCCAGACTATGATAAATAAGATTATCTGGTCTGATGAGATGAAGATTGGAAGGAAACCTCTTCCAGAATGCTCTGGACCTCAGACTGGGCCGAAGGTTCCCCTTCCAACAAGATAATGACCTAAAGCACACAGCTAAATTAACAAAGGAGGGGCTTCACAACAACTCTGTGACCATTCTTAACTGGTCCAGCCTGAAAATGGCTGTCCACCACCGTTCACCATCCATCCTGATGGAACTGGAGAGGATCTGCAAGGAAGAATGAAAGCGGCTGGAGAGCTCAAATGGAAAGTCACAAGACTTTTTGGCCTAGGTTCAAATCCAGGCCTGGGCTACACCAACAGCCTTCAGTGTGGGTCCTTCGGCAAGACCCTTTGCGCTGGTGCCTACTTCGTAAGTCGCTTTGGATAAAAACATCTGCTAAATACATCAAGATAAGAACGACAGAGGATCCCCAAATCCAGGTGTGGGAAACTTGTTGCATCTTCCCAAGAAGACTCATGGCTGCACTAGCTCAAAAGGTGCTTCTACTAAATACTGAGCAAAGGGTCTGAATACTTATGACCATGTGACATTTTAGTTTTTCTTTTTTAATAAATTAGCAAACATATCTACATTTCTGTTTTTTTCATGTCTAGATGAGGTGCTGAGTGAACATTGATGAGAAAATAAATGAACTTTTCTGGTTAAACCAAATGGCTGCAAAGAAACAAACACTGAATAATTTAAAGGGGTCTGAATACTTTCTTTAACCTGTAATTAAAGTCTCTTGTGTAATATTCTACATTACAACAAACTATTTTCTGTTTTAGTGTCTTTTTCTGACCAGATCAGACAGTTAATTTCTCCTGTAGTTAAGCAGCTAAACAACATTAAAATAACCTGACAGATGTTTTTTAGATAAATGTGGAAATTAACAATTCAGACACATTCAGGCTCCAGATTCAGGCTGTAAACATGTTTTATTTTTTAAGACTCAGTGAAAATGTGTTTTTCCTGCAGAGCAGATGTTTGTCTCCACCTGCTGGATGTTTTCTGCTGCCTCAATAATCTAAAGAGATTAGAGCAGAACCAGATGTGAACATCACAACAGGTGGAATAGAGAACCTGTAAAAACAAACATGAGAGAGATTCTTTAGATGTTTGATTTGAAGGAAACAACTTTACGTGTTTAACCTCAGGTGAGGTCACCTCAGCTCAATCATCAGCTGCTTCCTGCTGGGCATCAATCAGCTGAAGTTTCCCGTCATCTCTGAGCTCTCTGGTGCTTTTTATTAGTGAATCAGACTCAGATAAAACCAGGAACTATTCTCCTTGGGGGGTGTTGGTGTTATTTACGGATACTGAAGGTGAGTTTCTAAAGTTTCCAATGATTTCAGACAGAAGTAATAATAATAACACTATGGCTCTTTGACTTTAAGCATTCTCTAAATGAATAGTAAGAAAACGGTGTTGAAAGATTAAGAAGAAACCTGATCATGCTGTTCTTGTGGCGCTTGGTAGGTCATTCCATCATCTTGGAACAACACAAGAAAACAGTCTGGATTGTCTTAAGTGTGGTGTAGGAACTGCTAGACCACAATCATTGATGACCGAAGCGACCGAGCTGTTATATAAGCCTTTGGTAGAGTGTTCAAGTAGATAGGAGCCGTACCCTTAAGCACTTTGTAGGCTAGATCAGGGAGTTGGATTTGATGCTCAAGAAGAGCTGGAGAGAGGAAAGCTACTCTGCTGAGGCTGCTGACCCCAATATGACCCCTGATAGGAAGATTATAAATCAAGTCAAGGGGCTTTGATTGTCCTTCAAGTACATGTACACAGTGCAATGAAATTACTTTCTTCCAGAACCAAGATGCAACATGGTACAACAATACCAAGACAACAAAATGAAATGTGCAACAGAACAGAAAAAAGAACTACAGACACTAGAATAGATACAAAAATAGAGTAAAGATGAGAGGTAGAAAACTGTATGGTTCTTATGGAGTGGAGTGAGCAGCAAATATGCTGGTAGGTATGAAAACTCCATGCTAGATGATAATTTCTCCAGTTCTATTCGAGGTGTTACTGCTACTAGATGTAGTTAGCCTGATTTACACTGATTGCAATCCTGATTTCATCCTAGATTTGAAACTAGACAGGGTGTCTGCCTCACGGACTAAAGCTGGAAGCTGGTTCCACAGGAGAGGAGCCTGATAACTAAAAGATCTGAGAGGTTCTAGGACCCACCAGTAAACCTGCAGTCTGGGAGTGAAGTGCAGGTTTCTGCATCCTCTCCTTTATACAGTCAGGCTCCTGTTCTCTCCTAGAAATACAAAGTTTTAGGTTTTAATGAGGTAGAAATTACAAGTTGGCTTAATTTAGCTTAACAGTTTCTGTTTTTATACATCAGACAAAGAAACAAAAAGCCTCTTTTCATATAATACACTGAACTTTGTCCCAGAACAAAGTCCTGAACAAGACTGATTGTAAAGAAATGAGACATTTCCCAGCTGCTGCTCAGAAATCTCCTTCATGTGTTGAAAGTTGGTTCTTCATTGTTCAGGTTTTATATCCAAGGGTTTCTGATGCTTAGAACTTGTAGAACAATGTAATTAAAGATGTTTGTGTTTAAAATGCATTTCCTTAAACTGTATCTGCAGAGCCGAGTGAATATTTAGATAAATTAGTGTAGATTCAGTAGTAAATGCCTCCAGAACCTTTGGACTGATCGACTGTTGTATATTTTAGTTTCATGGATGTTATCAGATGTTTGCTGCTGAGTTTAAAAGATGTTCAGCTGCTTCATTCAGAGCCACAGGGAGAGACATCAGGAAACATCGTGGATGCTGAGACACCATCTAAACATAAAATCGCCATGAAATAAAACTTTTTTTCTCATCTCTAATTTTTACAAGAAAAAACTCTAAATAAACTTTTAACTATTTTTAGCATCAAAGCAGTTTTTGGCTCATTAGATTAAAAAGTTGTTTTTCTGTGTGTCCCGTCTCTCCTCCTTTGTTGTATCTTCTGTTTCTTATCTTTCTCAATAAACTTCTCTCCTTTCTTTGTTTTAGTTTTGTCTCTTTGTCCATTAAATTAGACATAAACACAAAGTGAATTGTAATAAAGTTTTAAACACAAATCAAGTTAAACTCTGCAGAGTAAACAGTAATGCTGCATGAATCTGTTGGGCTTCAATTTGGACACAAAGATAGATATAATTACTGACCTCTGACCTACAGAGACCTCAATGGTTGTTGCTGCTTTAACAGCGCCCTCTGCTGGACAAACACAAACATTTACAAATGATGATATTTTAAACATCAGCAGGAAAAAGGCACAGATTAAATGCAACATTTCCAAACATTTACCTTCAGTCTATATCTTGACCCTTAGTTTCTGGTTGTTGTTTTTTACAGAATTTAGCTTGTAGTTTTTTATTATTCCCTCTTTTAGTTGGTGGAAGTGAAACTGTAAAACTAACCTGAGAAATAAAATATTATTATTCTCTCATAAATCCTGATAATATTCAGCATTTGAATTTAAACCAAAGTTTTAAGTTTAGCATTTATTGATGTTAAATTTAGAGATCTTGAATTAATGCAGTCTAGCCTGTTGATGTGAATTTCTGACAGGAGATTTTTTTCCATGATAAACTCAGCTTTAGAGGTTTTGTGACTCTTCTCAGACAGTAGCTTTAGGGAAGGTCACCATAATGCTGTGCAGGTGCCTCTGCTGTTCTCCTGTGGGACTTCAGTGCATGATTTAGAGCTTTTGGCTGGACTTTCGGCTGCAGATCCTCCTCATTCTGCTGCATCTTCCTTCCAAGGCTCTAGGCTGGCTATCCCACCTCAAGGAACTGGTCTCCGTCGTCATGTCAAGAGTTTTCCTCCTCCTCTGAGCTGCGTTCCCTCACCACCAATATCCCGCTTTCCTCCCACTGTGGTCGACCAGTCCGTAAACCAGCTCTCAAAGATCTTCAGTCCACTTCAGCAGCTTCCCTGCCTTCATCTCCAGTCCTATGTTTTCCAGAAGGTTGCAGAATAACCCTAGTTAGAAGGAGCAGCAGCCCTCCAGCCGTCCATTCATCTGCCAGTTCAGCCTCCTGCAGCAACCTATGAGCTCCGGCTTCCCTTAGCAGCCTCAGAGCTCCACCCTAAAGAGAAGCTAGCTGCCAACCTTTAGCCTGAAGAGGACCTTGCGCCTGTAGTCGGGCCTGAAGAGAAGCTAGTGCCTGAGCTTTAGCACAGAGTTTAGAAGGCTGGAGACGAGCTCCATCTCCCAGCAGCTGCTTCCGAGCTCCTGCCCGCTGAAGGTGCTGAGCTCCAGCCCTCAGATGAGGAGACAACAGCCCAGCTGTTTGCAGAAACAGTGGATCAGCTGGGTAAAGCCGAAAGGACTGGTCTTCCTCCTGAGTTCCGCGAGGAGGTCAGGTATGAACCGCCTCCAGCTCCTACGATTCCCGACAGGGTCCAGAATGACCCATCTGAGTCCTACTAGCTGGCCACACTTCATCCACCGCTGGGTTCGACTTTCAGCCAGTTGAGGACAGTTTGCCAGCCGGGGTGGCTGTGTAGAACTCTCCTCCAGTATCCGTGTGCATCCAGATTGGTGAGGAACATTAACCTGGGTCCAACCCAGAGCTCTGTCATGGGTGAGATCTCTGTTGCCGCCTGCGGCCTCCATCATGGAACTCCTGCCGCCGTTGTCGGCCTCCTGATGCCGCCATGTTCCTCTGCCGAGGGTTCCCTGCAGCCCCTGTTGGCGGCCTACAGCGAGGTTCTCCTGCCGCCTTCGTCGCCAACCTCGACAAGCCTTCAAGACTCTGCTCCGGCGCCAATAACCACCAGCGGACAAGACTACATTCAGCAGCCACCTTCATGGGTTCTGATGCCCCACTGGGCGGCCTCTGGGTCTTTGTGGACTCTGCCGTCCTCAGGGACAGCCGCATTCTCTTCGTGGATTCTACCTTCTGTTGTTTTTTGGTTTAGTTGTTGTTAGGGTCTCATTTCAGCCTCCTGAGGCAGTAGAGCCACTGGTGTGCCTTCCTGACCAGCATGGTAGTGTTATTGTTCCAGGTGAGGTTGTTGCTCAGGTGTACACCCATGTACCTGTAGCTGCAGACCATTTCCGCGGTGGCTCCTCTCATGTGTAGGGGGAGGTGGTCATGCT
This sequence comes from Orestias chungarensis, assembly GCA_032876305.1. Lineage (NCBI taxonomy): Eukaryota > Metazoa > Chordata > Actinopteri > Cyprinodontiformes > Cyprinodontidae > Orestias > Orestias chungarensis. The sequence continues at coordinate 8,309 of JAVLVB010001322.1, forward strand.
GATCCCGTCTGAAGTCCACAATCATCTCCTTGGTCTTTTTTACATGGATGCAGACTTGTTCTCTCTCCACCAGCCCTCCAGGTGTTTCATCTCCTGTCTGTAGCTGGATTCATCCCTGTTTGAGATGCATCCTTTGCGTCTTATTGTTAAAGTGACCAAGTGTTTTTGTTAAAGTGGCCCATGAGATTTAAAGTACAATATGCGACTAAACTCTCCTCTCACATCTTCTGCAGGAATGCTGATGGTGGAGGGCGGGGAGAGTCCCACAGACAAAGATGAGTAGATGGGCTGAGTAAATAGTGAAGCCGTTGAAGAGAGATGGTGGTGTGTGGAGAGTGGAGGGGGGACAGGTGTGGTTGTTGAGGTGCTAAAAGTGTCGTCTGAGGAGCTAGGGGGAGGGTGGGCAAAAACAAGTTCAGCTGATTGGCCTCCTGTAGTTCTCCTTCCATCAGCTGGTCACCCTTCCTGTTATGACCAATGATGGCTCTCATTCCACACCATACATCCTTCATGTTGTTCTGCAGGAGCTTGACCTAGAGCAGGGGTGGACAACTCCAGTCCTCAACAGCCGGTGTCCTTCAGGTTTTAGATTTATCTGTGGTTCAACACACCTGAATAAGTCAAGTTCCCTGGAGTCCTGCTAACGACCTGATTATTTGACTCAGGTGTGTTGAAGCAGAGAGGCATCTAAAACTTGCAGGACACCGGCCCTCGATGACTGGAATTGCCCACCCCTGCCCTAGCGCTTCCTCCTGTAGCTGTCCTTCCCCTCCTAACTCTTCAGTTTTCTCTGAACTCTCCTCAGCCGCTCTCTGTCTCCACTCCTGAATGCAGCCTTCTTCCTGTTCAGTACTGCCTTGATGTCCTTGGACACCCAGGGTTTGTTGTTAGGGTAACAGCGCACAGTCTTGTTTGGGATGATGGCGTTGGTGCAGAAGTTGACTCAAAGATTACATCAGACATTCCACCAGTTTTCTTAGATAAAGAGACAAACAGGGCCAGTTCTAGACATACTTACATGAGGGGGCAGACAGAAATCTGAAGGGAAAATCTATATTCATACACATTATGGCAATGATGGAAAGATTTCAGATGTCGTTTCAAAGCATTTTATTCATTCATTAAATCATAAAAACATCATAAACAAATAAGTTTAACAGTTTCTAATCTAAGGAAACCCAGCAGATTTATCGAGGCGTTGACTTGTAGCATTCACTCCTCCTGGATCAGAACACTGAGACAATAGCTGGACTTTACAGCAATCGCTCATACTGAGCATGCATGTGGCGACAGTGGAGAGGAAAACCTTCCCTATACAGGAAGAAACCTCCAGCAGAACCAGACTCATTAAGAACCAAACCGACTGGATGTTTAAAGAGAAAGGAGACATACTAGATACAGAGAAAACTGAAAACAGAAAGTGTATAGCAGCAGTTGTAGAACGTCGCTGGCAGCATCGCAGCCAATCTGATCCATTCACGCATCACTTCCCACACAAACAGCAGCTTTATTTTTATCTCCAGTCAACATCAGGAGCCATTTTTACAGATTTGGTACATGAATATAAATCAGACTTCAAGGTTTAACATGTAATGTAGCAGCTGTGTCTCTGCTCCTGTTTGTCCCTGATGTTTGTCTGCTGACCTCAGCGCTGAGTAAACTACACATGTAGATGTTTCTGCAGGAGAAAAGAGTCAGATTAGAGCAGCAGCTGTTAGAGGCAGAACTTCAGCACACTGATCCGACTGAGCTCCTTATTTAAAGCAGCAGGACAGAAAGATTGAAAGCTTTCTTGATACCAGCAGCTTCTCTTCTGCTGCTGCTTTAACAAACTAAAACAGTTTCCCGTTGTTAACGAACCACAAAGCTGATCTCTGCTGCTGAACGGTAGAAACCAGAGAAACACTCGTCTCCATCAAACCACATGGAGGCTGAAACTCTGACAGCTCAGAGTCCGATTTAGCTCCAGGTTGGTTCTGGTTGGTTAGAAACAGGAAGCTGCAGCGGTTAAACTCATCTACTCGCTACACGCAGCAACAGACTGACGCCAGTTTGGTTGGATGCTGACCTGGAGAGCAATAATATCTATAATCTTTGGCCAGAATGAAGAAAGCTGAAATCTGCAGGTTTGATCTTGTTTCAACATCAGCAGAACTTCAGCTAAACATCTGCAGCTCCAGCTTCAGCTGCATGCTTTTATCAGGACCAGGAAGATGGCCGACCACAGGTTTATATACAACGACCACAAACTGCAGAAGAACAACTGACTAACATCCACTAAGAATGAACCTGCAGCAGAACAATCTGTCACAATTATTACGATCAAAATTCAGTTTACAATCATTAATCTTCTGTAAAATATCCTCACTATGTTGCTCCTATGGAGCAAGAACAGATTTATCTGTTTATGATCATATTTCAGAGAACCTGAATGAAGCTGGATCTCCTCATGTTCTGGTCCAGATGACCTAGAAACCCAGTTCTAACCTCCCAGTGTTCCCAGTAAGGCCCTGGACCACAGACTGGAACCATCTGAGCTCCATGGTTCCC
>JAVLVB010001323.1:0-10139 GCA_032876305.1 Orestias chungarensis
CCCTTGATCCCCACAGTGTGTTCGAGCCTCTCAATGAGGATATTGTGATTGACTGTGTCAAAAGCAGCACTGAGATCTAACAAGACTAGAATAGACACGAGCCCATTGTCTGAGGCCATGAGAATATCATTAGTAACTTTAAGGAGAGCTGTCTCAGTGCTATGATGAGCTCTGAAACCTGACTGAAATTCTTCAAATACGTCATTATTCATCAAATGCTCTCTCAGTTGATTAGCAATAATTTTTTGAAGGATTTTAGATAAAAAAGGATGATTAGATATGGGTCTGTGATTTATTAAGTTTTCTTGATCAAGAGAAGGTTTCTTAAGTAGGGGTTTTATTACAGCTACCTTAAGAGCCTCTGGTACATAACCATTCAATAATGACAAATTAATAATTTCCAAAATGGGGGTAATAATAATAATAGGAAATACTTCTTTAAACAATTTTGTCGGGATTGGATCCAACATACAAGTTGAAGGCTTAGATAAAGAAAGTATTTTTGAAAGCTCAGAAGGCTCAATTGGAGCAAAACACTTCAAACAGAGATCAGGCTCCAGCGCCACAAGTTAGCTATTGCAGTCGTCTGGTCCGGTCTCCCTCCAAGCCAAAGGAAGGTGTTGGTCATCTTCCTGGTGCCTTAGCATCCTGGTGTTGTCTCCTTGCCCTCGTTTCCGGTTGGCCTTGGGCAAGGCCTGGTGTCGCATCCTCAGGTCCTGGCTGTGATTTAATTTTGCTCCCATTTTCAGGCTGGCTCTGAGCAATGGGTGTCGTCCTCCTCCCCAGAGCACAGGATCATAATTTCTCCATCACCTCTGTTTGTTCCTTGGAATCCACTACATCACTTGTAGTCAAATATTCACTGGACAACCAAAGGTAAATGCTCAGGCACCACAACCATTTGGTAGTCCGGTAATCTCAAGGCTCTGTTATCAATGGACCCATTTGCACTATCAATACACCTGAGGATGATAGTTCTTGCACAACAGCAACCACAAATAGAAAAACAATAATTGCAATTATAATGGATGTGAATATACTTACCGCTAAAATTTCCTACTTACCAAACCTTTTTCAAATGAATCATAGAAAGGGATTTTTGTTCATGAATATTCCTTCATTTTATTTCACCAGGCTCTCAACCCCTGAGTGGTCTTTGTCAGAGAGCCATCTGAGGCTGATCAGCCAATTGAATTGGTCAAGCACTGGTGATAGCATCTGATAACACAGGGAGCCCTCCTCCCATCAAGTGGAACATCTTTCAATATTGTTGGGATGAAAGTGTATATTAATATTTTGGTATCTGGATGGTATTTTTAAATCCGTTTCTGGAATCAGCTGGAGAGAGAGAGAGAGAGAAAAAAGCCCATTGTCCTGCCGAATTGGCAGGTAACCATCCCTACAGTTTATTTCCTCTACGGTCTCACCATACATCATTCCACTTGCCTCAGGCAGTATTATTATTAAATAAGAGACCATTTCAACTGAATAATGGGTGGTGTTACTTCTTGAGGTGCCACAGGAAAAAATTTGTTACATCCAGCATTATTATATTTCCATATTATCCTTAGATTGTTACTTGCAACAAACATTTCACATCACCTTGATTTGTTTTAGATTTTGTTCCAATCAGAGTTATCAACTGTTTCTATTTATAGGAGATTTAGTCTGGTTTGGGCACACCCACACATTACAATTATCTTCACTTGCTTTGAGAATATCCCATTTCTATGAAAATCTTTTGGTCAAGAGTTCTCCATGTATGGACGGCTGGGTGTTGGACTGGTTCCTAGGTTTTGTATCCTTGTGTTCTGTCTGGCTTGATTTTTCAAACACAGTGGGGAACTAACAATTATTAAGGCAGTTATTCCAAAGCAGGCTCAGATGGTGTTTGAAATGTAATAAAAAGTATAGAGTAAATCCACAGTAGATGGCCATTTTGGATTTACTCTATACTGTTGTGGTAAAATTTGATTTAGGTCTCTTACAGTTATTAATTATCTTTCATTTTTAATTGATTTAAATGTTCTTATTACTTGTTAACTAATGATTGGAAATTTGATATTTAAACACCGTGTTTATCTGTAATTGATTACAATTTTACAATTAAAGTACTTTAAGTTGAAAAACTCTTAATTTTACCAATCCCTTAATTTTGCTTGATTTGAGATTGATTTAGTATTGTTCTTCTTCTGGGGTTTGGTATCAAGCGTCCATTTTTAAAGTTTTATTTCCATAAATACTTCCCCCCTCTGTTTTTCTTTATTTTTTTCAAAATAAAAAGAAACAAAACTGAATTTAGTTCCCCTATGCTAAGGGCAAATTTACTAACATCAAATCATGCTTATTTTAGTGATTTTCTATTACTTCCTAAAATATACTGAAAGGTACACTGCAAAAAGGAACCTCCTCAATAGTTGAACAAATGTGAATTAAGATTTGTAATCATGATAGACCTTTTTTGGTCATTTACTTATTAGAACTAAACCTCTTTAAGATTTATTCAACCTATTTCCAGATATTCCATCTTGACCATCTTGACCAAAATAATAGATTATTGAAGTAGAACCAATTCCATTCAGTTTAGTTTCACAGCAAATGTTTAGACATTTAATTCAATCATGCATACATCCAATTTATCCTACTTATCAACCAGCACAGCAAGCTTGGTTAGTTATTTAAGCAGTTAAAAGTCTTCATTTAAAGAAACTAAGCCAGTTGCATCAAGATATTTACTGAATCAAATAATAAAGAATCAAGAATCAGTTTATTTATATAGCGCCAATTTACAACAGGTGTCGTCTCAAGGAACTTCACAGAAAATCAATCAAAGATACATCATAACAAATCAATTTTAAAAAGTTTCCAATCTAAGGAACCCCAGCAGATTGCATCGAGTCATTGATGCAATAAAACACGTCACAGTTGTCCTTAAGAATATCTTGCTTGTTTTTGGTGATTTTGTTTAGTTCAGTCCCTATCTCTTAGTAATGCTGATTGCTGTCAGCTGGAGACGATGCTTTGGAGGCCAAATACTTTGTTTGTTATTGCAGACAGTTAAAGACGATCAAAAGTTGGATTTTTTGGAAAAGCAATTTTATCATTCACTGTAACCCTGAAAGTTTGAAGTCATTTATTGGACTGAGTAACAGATATTTTAAAAGTTCCTCTGATCTGGGAGTTACTTCTTGTGTTTCTCTTGAGGATGTTTCTGGATTATTCAGAACCTGAACAGGGATTGTCATTAATTAATATTGCCTCTATTTTAGAACAGAGGATAAAAAATTCTAACATGCTTAAGAACTTTTCCTTGTTTAAACCCCTGAAATCATACAACCAGGATGATTTGTTTGTTTTTTCTTTTTTGTTGATTTTGCGAGGAACATTTGGATGTGAGTTGTCCTCAAGTTTAGCATCTGCCTGTGAAAGTATTTTATAAAGATGCTATAATATTGTGTCTATAATGGCAGAAGGACCTTACTCTCCAGTTTTGTTTCATTTAAGATGGTAGTACTATTTGTTGGTATGTGGTTCAGGCCGCAACGGACGACTAGGCAAGCTGTGCATGCAATTTGACTTCCACATTTGCTGTTGCAGCACCCTAGGTATGAAAACCTCTATTTTACATCATTAAATCCGTCATTTGCGCTAATCTATATTTGTTTTCCCAGTAACAAGCTGCTTTCTTGAATGCTTCCTTAACAAAACTTCTGAATGACGCTTGATGCTTTTTATGCTAAGGAGTTTTAGCTCTGATGTTTTGATAAGCCAGTAGTAGAAGTTGCTTGCTTTCCTGTTATAGGAACTACATTTTTTATATTGAGTAAAAGAAAATTGTGATTTAATGCAGTAGAAAGAATCATTTTTACATTAGATGAAACTGTCTTCACACTCATCTGCAACCAATTTTGAAGTGGGTTTTTTATAAAAAAAATCTCTCTACTTTAATCTAGTTCTGATTTCAAATTACACATTTTCCATTATATTGGTTACCTGATATATTAAAATTTCTTCAAGAATCAATTAAACTCTATTCTTCTTTGTTTGTTGGAAGCGTTTTTTCTCTGCTGACGCTGCTGTATGTTTCCTCTGAGATTAATTAATAAGGATAATGAAATGAATTTAGCTTATGTTTACTTTCTTCTTGGTTCTTTCTAGTCGGGCTGGCATTGATGTGAAAGAATTTGACTTGTCATAAACAATCTGTTTTGTTAACATAAGATTTTGCCCTTATTTCATAAAGATTGCTTAACTTTTTAAATTGAAACCTTTACACTTTTTAGAAAAAATGTTTATCTTGATATCAAAAATTCTTATAGTGATTGTAAGGTTTGTTTTATAATTATAAAGCAGTCATAACGTCTTACTGTAGGTCTTTTGGTCTGTGAACATAATGTTTTAAAGATCCAGCCTGATTAGTCAGCAAACTTCCACACAGTGTGACATTATTTCTGCTGCTTCAACCTATAGGAGAAAAATTGATTGTTAATAATTTAGCTGTGTTCCCTGACACAGCATCCCACTGGCTTCCTCCTGGAAGAGCATCACCTGTTGGAAAAAACTCATCATTGTCTTAGTATACATAGTTGTGTTAGTTCTCCATACTAACCCATGAGGTGCTGGTTTGATAACCTGCAGCAGTTTTACATTTTAATCAAACACTTCAACTTCTTCTAGTTCTTTATTGGAGAAAAATTAGTGCCATTGTCAGAACCCATCATTTCTGGCACTCCCATCATTTCCTGGTCTTTACCTTTTTTGAAGGAACCTTTTTTCCTTTAGTTTTGTGTTCTGCTCCCATGTTAGTGAAATCATTGACTGTTGGCTTCCTATGGACTGGAATGCTGGCCAGTCCTGTTTTTATTTCACATATTTGGACAAAATATGTAGTGATATTCTTCAATTATCTTTCAATTTATAACTTTTGAGATATTAGACCTGCTGCATTTGAGCCAGTACAGTGGCTTCTGGTGTTTTACTACTTCCCCTGCTGAGAGAGAAGCGAAAAGGCATTTTTATGAATATTTTGTTTTGGTCAACATAAAGAGCAATGGTGACAAACGCCTTTTCACCTATGGCCACATCGGGACCTAAAATGTTTTCTGAAGGCAGATTAGACTGTTTGATAAAACCCCTTAACATGCAGTTAAGATATGAATAGCTGTCTCTGAACTCAGCCTCCCAACACCAAATAATGTTACATATGTTCCCACCCTGATCCAATGTGGCAGAATACAGACAAAACTGCTTATTGATTGACAAAATAACATCCAAGCACAAAATCGCCATATCGAAGGTTCTATTTCTCGAGTCTGGAGGGTCAATTATACTTCTGGTGGGCTGGTTTTGGCCCGCGGGGTTTGGGTTTGACACATGCAGGGTAGAGTTACTATCTTTTTCAGAGCTCAGGCTCAGCAGAGACAGGCTTCTGGTGTTTGCAGAAGTCTTATCTTTGTTTTCCGGCAGCTGTGTCAAATTCTAATGCTGCAGTAATTTCACAAATCTGAAGAGAGAATTTAACTTCTCTAAAAATAGGAAAAAACAACAAACACACACAAACTGGGTCCAAATATTGCATCATTTCCATGTAAAATTAATTTTCTGTGTGTTATTATTGTGCTGCTGGTAGAATAACACCATAAAATGATTTTAAAGCGCCTGTTTCACCGCGTTGGAGTTTTAATTAGTCTTAGCCGCTGGCCTGAGTTTTATATCTCTTCTTGTCAATAATTTGGAGCTACGTTGGTTCTGAACTGGGATTGGGTGACGGTCTGCCCCTTTCGTTTCAAGCATTTCAGTTAAGCTGAACGTTCTGCCATGTGCTTTTCTACAGGCCTAAGCTTTATGGTTATGTTAGTTAAAGGCTGCTCTTGCTCCCCCCACCATTCTTTATTTTCATCCTAATTTGGTTCTATTTTGCAGTCTAGTCTAACACTGTGCATGAGTAAACTAGGTTTCTTTCATGAGTTTTTTAACAGAGAGCAGGGAAGGGGCCCACTGAGTTGTAAACTTTTTCTTTGCCTTTTATTTTTGAATCTCAGTGGCTGCTGGATGACAGTGGGAGAAAATGATTTACCTATAAAACCTCCATGAATTTCAACAATATTCCCACAACCTGCATGTATTTGCACCAGCTGTTAAAAGAGTCATTTTTTTATGGTTTTAGCTGGATTTGTGATTTTTTATTTGCTGTTTTCCAACAGGTCCCCTAAGGACACTGGTGGATAAGGGCCATTATTCTCATTCATGATTTCTCACAGGGCCGCTCCTGTGACTTGCTTTGTGTTCACAGCACTCAGTTCTGACCAACCGGGACGTATGACACGCTATGTTCCGAGCTCCCGGTCCAGTTGAAAACGCTCTAATCGGCTTCCAAGACAACAGAACATATTCACTCCCCCGGAGGATTGATTCATCATGCAGTCCTTGTTAACACCACAAGGTTCCCTGACCACATGCTTCCTCGGTCCACCGCTCTCCTTCACACAGTATGGTACAACAAGTTATTCAAAAACACATTAGAATCACCATTAAGTACTACTGTGAGGCGTGCCTGCGAAAGCAGGTGGGGACTCTTTTTTGTGTAACCTCGTACGCAAGTTTCCCGGAGTGAGCCAAGGCAGTTAAGTAACTGAGGAAATTAATCGATCAATAAACCGCTCTGTCAATTTATCCACCAACCAACCAACTAGTCAACCCCTGGCCGGCAACCGATCCCCTCTCCTCTCTATCTTATTCACCAGGTGAGAAATGCTTCATTGCTCTCAATTAACATCAGTACTACTGTTTACCGGGAGGCAAGCCTGTAAACAGGAGGGGACTATTTTTTGCCAAGCCGGAGTTTCAACCGATCCCCATGTCCTCTTCAAGCCGAATTATCTATGTTATTCAAACTCTTCTCCCTTGTTAAATCACTGATTAGTTTTGAACTGCATGCATGACTTCTCTGTTTCTCAATCTCATGACGTCTTTTACCTTTATCGTTTCAAAATCCTTCACACCAACATAGATTAAGTGAATGTCCCTCTGCACTTTGAATGAATGAGTGGAAGTCCAGAAAAAGAGACGTGAGAGCCAAGCCTTGCAGTAAAAGTGTCTCGCTAACCGCCTTGCAGAAATGTTTTGTAAAACAGGTATTTCTGCCTATGTATGATTTTGTATGTATGATTCTGTGACCTTTTCTAATAATCTCTTTGCTGGCCTTAGTATATATCTGCCCTTGTTGTTTATCTGCTGCACCGCTCACTGCTACAGCTTTCACAACATACTTGCTGATAACATAGACGCAACACATAGTAAAGGATAAACTGATACAAGAGGAGCACACTCTTTAGGAGGGTTAAGAGTGAGGAATAGATAAAAGCAGGACTCGCGCTCCATTCTTTGCTTCATTTGGTTCATCCTTATGATGTGCTAAGTGGAGTCTGTCACCGATGGTGAATGTCACTCTTTATCTGACCATTTGCATAATTGTACACTGATTACCTTTATATTAAATGTTGATTTTATACGTAACCATTTCTCATTATTTTTTACTAGGTAAATACTTTGCTGGTTTTACTGTTTGGGTCTCGGAACTGGATAGAACGGACCTGGAGGAAGTAAAGGGTTAAAACCCACTTCCATAACACATATGTCAATTAACATTTATATATCTTACTTAAATTTATACGGACACTCAAATAAATATACATGAATACTCGTTGGGATGTAATTTGAATCTGAGTGTACAAGTGGAACCGTACATTCGTTGTGTCTGTTCTCAGTCCTAACCAGTACATTATTCGATATTTACTTGTTTTTCTAAACTTTTCAAAATGTTTTTTACTCTTATTTCTAACCCTGTCAAACTAGCTTTCCCTAAAAAGGAACAGGCCAATCCCGTGCTGTTACTTAATGACGTTGTGCGAGTCACCCAATCAAAAGTTATATATTGGGTGACTCATTAGAGCGAGAAGAATAGTTGCTGAGTCAAGTAAACTGGCTGAATACATTGTTATCAGGTTCCAGAAGGCGATTGAGGTGTAAAATAGGTGTGATATAATTATAATTATTATTATTATCACTCTTATCTTTTTCAGCTGCTGCTCAACAGTTGGACCCAAAGCTGACTGAAAGGGAATACAGTAAAATAGTGAAAAAGTGGCTTCGCTATGCACCTGAGTGAGGCCTCCCAAGAAAGCAACTATAGTCCTCCTTCTGTTTTTGTTCTCTAGCATGGGCATATTTTTAAGTATTAATGCCATGTTGTCAATTTTAAGTTAGTTTTTTCACATTTTAGGAAAAATAATAATAGATCATTACCTTTCAATGATATTATGTGTTTAACACTAAATGAAGACTTGTAATCATTTGTTACGATGTAGACCTATCAGCAGAAATTCAACGAGTTGGTAATAAACTAAACCTTTCTAATGGGCTTCACGAAGTAACAGGCTTTGGAATAGTTGAACATTTTAATGTCAAATGTACACGAACCAATATTGATTCCTTAACTTCGACTCAATATAAAGTCAAAGCATATGTACCTGTAGATAATCATTTTGATGATGGTTGAATCAATATTGATATAAAATTAATTATGGTTGAAAACCTAATGTTGATTAAACAAATAAGTCACTGACCACTTCTTGTATAATTTCAATGTCAGGTTTCAACATTGATTCAATATTTCTGCCTAACCATATTTCAACGTTGATTCACTAATATTTTGCTATCTGGGAATAGTAATAATATTCTCAGTTGCCATATGCACAGTTAAACAAGGCTGTTTTTAAGCCTGGATTTAAACATGCCAGAGTTAAAACCTGTCTCACCTCTTCAGGAAGACTGTTCCAGATTTTAGGAGCATAAAACTGTAATGAAGCGTCCCCTTGTTTGGTCCTGACCACTAGCTGAGGTTCTCAGAGTCCGGGCTGGTTCATATGGCTCTAACATGCCAGATATGTACTTTGGGGCTAAACCATGAAGAGACTTGTATACAAGCGACGCTGTTTTATAGTCTATTGTTTGAGTGAAGGGAAGCCAGTGCAGAAACCTTAGCATTGGACTGATGTTGTCATATTTCCTGCTTTTAGTCACAACTCTAGCAGCAGCATTCTGGGTGTTCTGAAGCTGTCTTAAGGTCCGTTTAGAAAGCCTAGTGAGCAGGCCGTCACAGTAGTCTAACCTGCTAGAGATAAAAGCATGGATAAGTCATTCTAGGTCTGGTTTATAGACTATTCATCTGAGTCTGGCAACGTTTTAAAGATGGTAAAAAGCTGCTGATGTTACTGATTTAATGTGGCTGTTGAAGTTAAGGTCAGAATCCAGTATTACCCCAATATTTTTTACTGGATGTTTAGGTTCCAGAGAGAGCGTCAGAAAGTAACTGATTACACTTTCTATTTGTTTCTGTGGGCCACAGACAAAGATTTCAGTTTTGTCTGAGTTTTACTGGAGGAAGTTGTTCTGCATCCACAGACTAATCTGTTCAAAACACTAATCTGTGTTTACCTAAATGCTGTAAATAAGTGTCATCATTAATGTTAAATCCTCCCCTAGCATATTGCAGGTGTATTGCTACGTAGTTCAATGTTAAACCCTCTTTTTGTAAGTCGCTTTGGATAAAAGCGTCTGCTAAATGCATAAATATAAATGTAAGTGAATAAAAGGGGTCCCAGGATCGATCCCTGGGGAACCCCAAAGGTATCATCCATTAGGTCGGAGATACAGTTCTCAATTTGAACAAATTAACACTTGTCCTCAAGGTAGTACTTGAACCAGTTTAGAGCCATACCAGTAATTCCCACCCAGTCTTTTAACCTCTGTAATAAAATCACATGGTCAGGTCCAGGAGAACTAAGACAGAGACTTTGGCTGCATCTGAGTTAAGGCGAATGTCATTTGTCACCTTGATCAGAGCTGTATCAGTGCTGTGGTGGGGCCTAAAGACTGACTAGGAAGCATCAAACACTCCCTTTTCTGTGCCCTGACCGAGACCTCTTTCCTCCATGGTGCCTTTTGTGTACCTTTAACCATGACAGGAGCAATGGCATCCATAACCTTCAAGACACTTCATGTTTAAGAGTTCAACATATCATCAACATAAGAACACATTTTCAAACCTAATCATTTTCAAAAACTTAATCCTTGTGTTG
>JAVLVB010007857.1:0-16603 GCA_032876305.1 Orestias chungarensis
GCTAATGTAGCTTAAGTAAAGCATAACACTGAAGATGTTAAGATGAACCCTAGAAAGTTCCATAAGCACAAAGGCTTGGTCCTGACTTTCCCGTCAGCTTTAGCAAAATTTACACATGCAAGTATCCGCACCCCTGTGAGAATGCCCACAGTTTCCTTTAAGGAAACAAGGAGCCGGTATCAGGCACAAGACTATTAGCCCACAACACCTTGCTTAGCCACACCCTCAAGGAAATTCAGCAGTGATAAACATTAAGCAATAAGTGAAAACTTGACTTAGTTAAAGCTAAGAGAGCCGGTAAAACTCGTGCCAGCCACCGCGGTTATACGAGAGGCTCAAGTTGATAATTTTCGGCGTAAAGCGTGGTTAGGGAATTTTTAAACTAAAGCTAAACACCCCCAAGACTGTTATACGTACCCGGGAGTATGAAACCCTATAACGAAAGTAGCTTTAAACAACCTGAACCCACGAAAGCTGTGAAACAAACTGGGATTAGATACCCCACTATGCACAGCCCTAAACTTTGATAGCAGAGTACAGCCGCTATCCGCCCGGGTACTACGAGCACCAGCTTAAAACCCAAAGGACTTGGCGGTGCTTTAGACCCCCCTAGAGGAGCCTGTTCTAGAACCGATAACCCCCGTTCAACCTCACCTTCTCTTGCCTTTCCCGCCTATATACCGCCGTCGTCAGCATACCCTGTGAAGGATCCATAGTAAGCAGAATTGGTATAACCCAAAACGCCAGGTCGAGGTGTAGCATATGAGGAGGGAAGAAATGGGCTACATTTCCTTCCCCAGGAAATACGGACTGTGCCATGAAACAGCACACGAAGGAGGATTTAGCAGTAAGGGGAGAATAGAGTGCTCCCCTGAACCCGGCCCTGAAGCGCGCACACACCGCCCGTCACTCTCCCCAAGCCATAATAACTTTTTTCTAAACCCTGTAATAAGGCAAAGGGGAGGCAAGTCGTAACATGGTAAGTGTACCGGAAGGTGCACTTGGAAAAATCAGGGTGTAGCTAAGATAGTAAAGCATCTCCCTTACACCGAGAAGTCGCCCGTGCGAACCGAGTCACCCTGAAACCCAACAGCTAGCCTCTTCTTCTATACTCATCAAGAAATTATACCAACCCCTAAATACCCTAAAAAGTAATAAGTAAATCATTCTTCCCCCTTAGTATGTGTGACAGAAAAGGATAACTGAGAGCTATAGATAAAGTACCGCAAGGGAACGCTGAAAGAGAAATGAAATAACCCAGTAAAGTATAAAGAAGCAGAGACTAAGCCTCGTACCTTTTGCATCATGATTTAGCAAGTCCCCTCAAGCGAAAAGTTTTTTAGTTTGACACCCCGAAACTAGACGAGCTACTTCAAGGCAGCCTATAAATAGGGCAAACCCGTCTCTGTGGCAAAAGAGTGGGAAGACCTTTAAGTAGAGGTGATAAACCTACCGAGCCTAGTAATAGCTGGTTACCTGGGAACTAAATAGAAGTTTAGCCTTTTATTTTCTTATACCAAACTTGGCACTTCCTCTGGCCAGGCCTTGAGAATAATAAAGGAGTTAGTCAAAAGGGGTACAGCCCTTTTGAATAAAGACACAACTTTTCCAGGAGGATAAGAATCAAAACTTAATCAAGGCCAGTGTTCTGGTGGGCCTAAAAGCAGCCACCCTTATAGATAGCGTTAAAGCTCAAACACTAATCCTGCCTTATATTCCGATATCAAAATTTTATTCCCCTAAACCATACCAGGTCGTTCTATATTTTATAGAAAAGATTATGCTAGAATGAGTAATAAGAGACTAAACCTCTCTCCAAGCACACATATAAATCGGAACGGACCCACCCCCGAAAATTAACGGCCCTAACCTAAGAAGGAAATAGGACTCAAATAGAAAACTAGAAAACCTCCTATAAACTCACCGTTGACCCTACAATGGCGTGCTCCCCGGGAAAGACTAAAAGGAGAAGAAGGAACTCGGCAAACCATAAATAAGCCTCGCCTGTTTACCAAAAACATCGCCTCTTGAAATCCCCCTGTATAAGAGGTCCCGCCTGCCCTGTGACGAAGGTTTAACGGCCGCGGTATCTTGACCGTGCAAAGGTAGCGCAATCACTTGTCTTTTAAATGAAGACCTGTATGAATGGCAAAACGAGGGCTTAACTGTCTCCTTCCCCCAGTCAATGAAATTGATCTCCCCGTGCAGAAGCGGGGATATAAACATAAGACGAGAAGACCCTATGGAGCTTTAGACGCAATGACCTCCCATGTTTAACCCCTTGACTAAGAGGCATAAACCAACTGGGCCCGGGCATGATGTCTTTGGTTGGGGCGACCACGGGGTAACGAAAAACCCCCGAGTGGAATGAGTACACAACTCTTTAAACCCAAGAGCCACAGCTCTAGGAGTCAGAATTTCTGACCTAAAAGATCCGGCAAAGCCGATCAACGAACCGAGTTACCCTAGGGATAACAGCGCAATCCCCTTTTAGAGCCCATATCGACAAGGGGGTTTACGACCTCGATGTTGGATCAGGACATCCTAATGGTGCAGCCGCTATTTAGGGTTCGTTTGTTCAACGATTAAAGTCCTACGTGATCTGAGTTCAGACCGGAGTAATCCAGGTCAGTTTCTATCTATGAAATACCCCTGCCTAGTACGAAAGGACCGGCAAGAGGGGGCCAATGCTACAAGTATGCCCCATCCTTACCTAATGAAGGCAACTAAATTAGGTAAAAGGATATAGTATTAAGCTAAAGATTATAGCATGTTAGGGTGGCAGAGCCCGGTTAATGCAAAAGACCTAAGCCCTTTAGACAGAGGTTCAAATCCTCTCCTTAACTATGTTTTCTACGATTTTACATACTCTGGTTAACCCTTTGGTTTTAATTATCTTTGTTTTACTAGCTGTTGCCCTCCTTACCCTTGTTGAACGAAAAACATTAGGCTATATACAGCTTCGGAAGGGCCCTAATATTGTTGGACCTTGTGGTCTGCTTCAACCCTTTGCAGATGGCCTAAAACTCTTTATCAAGGAACCCGTCCGCCCCTCTACCGCTTCCCCCCTTCTATTCCTCTTAGCCCCTATTTTAGCATTTGCTTTAGCCATAACCCTGTGGGCCCCTATGCCCCTCCCCTTCCCAATTGCAGATTTAAATCTAGGCATCCTTTTTCTTCTTGCCCTATCTAGTCTAGCGGTCTACTCCATCCTTGGGTCGGGCTGGGCTTCCAACTCTAAATATGCCCTAATTGGAGCCCTCCGGGCAGTTGCCCAAACCATTTCATATGAAGTCAGCCTAGGCCTTATTCTTCTTTGTACAATTATATTTACGGGAGGCTTTACCTTGCAAACCTTTAGTGTGGCCCAAGAGAATGTTTGGTTAATTATCCCCGCATGGCCTCTAGCCGCAATATGATTTGTGTCTACCCTTGCAGAAACAAACCGTGCCCCCTTTGATCTCACGGAGGGAGAGTCAGAGTTGGTGTCGGGGTTTAATGTGGAGTATGCTGGAGGCCCCTTTGCTTTATTTTTCTTAGCCGAATACGCTAATATTCTCCTAATAAACACACTGTCTGCCGTATTGTTTCTTGGCACCTCTCTTTACCATTTAGCTCCTGAATTTACCTCCCTCATACTGATAGCTAAGGCAGCCGTTCTGTCAGTAATTTTCCTCTGGGTGCGAGGGTCCTACCCTCGCTTCCGTTACGATCAACTCATACACTTAATCTGAAAGAACTTTCTTCCCCTAACCCTGGCACTTGTTATTTGACATTTATCTTTACCTATTACTTTCTCAGCTCTCCCTCCCCAGCTGTAGCCCCGGAATCGTGCCTGAATTAAAGGACCACTTTGATAGAGTGAATCATGAGGGTTAAAGCCCCTCCGACTCCTTAGAAAGAAGGGGATTGAACCCTACCTGAAGAGATCAAAACTCTTAGTGCTTCCTCTACACTACTTCCTAGTAAAGTCAGCTAAACAAGCTTTTGGGCCCATACCCCTGACATGTTGGTTAAAACCCTTCCTTTACTAATGAACCCTTATATTATCGCCACCCTCCTATTTAGCTTAGGCCTGGGGACCACAATTACCTTCGCCAGCTCCCACTGGCTCCTCGCTTGGATAGGACTAGAAATTAATACATTAGCCATTATTCCTTTAATAGCACATAACCATCACCCCCGAGCAGTAGAAGCAACCACCAAGTATTTTTTAACGCAGGCCACTGCTGCAGCTGTACTCCTCTTTGCGAGCATTTCTAATGCATGGGTAACAGGCCAGTGAGATATTAGTTATATAACTCACCCCCTCCCTAATACACTTATTATTTTGGCCCTGTCCCTTAAGATTGGCCTGGCACCCCTCCACACTTGAATACCTGAAGTACTTCAAGGCCTAGATTTGACCACAGGCTTGATTCTTTCCACCTGGCAAAAACTTGCCCCCTTCTACCTTTTTCTTCAGATTGCCCCTATAAATTACACCCTCCTTATTGTTCTCGGACTTTTTTCAACTCTTGTCGGAGGCTGGGGCGGACTGAATCAAACTCAATTACGCAAGATTCTGGCATATTCCTCAATTGCCCACCTAGGCTGAATAATTCTTGTTTTACAGTTTTCGCCTCGCCTAACACTGCTTGCCTTACTCACATATTTTGTTATAACATTCTCCCTTTTCATAGTTTTTAAGTTTAATAACTCCACAACCCTTAACTCTCTGACCACTTCTTGGGCTAAAGCCCCTGCCCTTACCGCAATGCTCCCACTCATCCTGTTGTCCTTAGGAGGTCTCCCTCCGCTAACAGGCTTTCTCCCCAAGTGAATAATTCTCCTAGAACTTACTAAACAGAGCCTGGCCTTGATTGCCACCTTAGCAGCGCTTTCAGCATTATTGAGCCTCTTCTTTTATCTTCGCGTCTCCTACGCCATAACCCTTACTATCTCGCCCAATAATACTACTGGCACACTCCCGTGGCGCCTTAACTCGCATCTCCCTTCTACCCCCCTGGCACTCGCCGCATCTTTAACTACCTGTCTCCTCCCGATTGCCCCCGCTACGATAGCCCTTCTTGCCTCTTAGGGACTTAGGATAGGATTTAGACCAAGGGCCTTCAAAGCCCTCAGCGGGAGTGAAAATCTCCCAGCCCCTGAAGATAAGACTTACGGGAAATTAACCCACATCTTCTGCATGCAAAGCAGACACTTTAATTAAGCTAAAGCCTTACTAGATAGGCAGGCCTCGATCCTACAAAGTCTTAGTTAACAGCTAAGCGCCCAAACCAGAGAGCATCTATCTACCTTTTCCCCGCCTAGGTAAACAAAATAGTCGGGGAAAAGCCCCGGCAGGGGATTAGTCTGCTTCTTTAGATTTGCAATCTAATATGGAAACACCTCAGAGCTTATTAGTAAGAAGAGGAATTTAACCTCTGTACATGGGATTACAATCCACCGCTTAAATGCTCAGCCATCTTACCTGTGGCAATCACACGCTGATTTTTCTCAACTAATCACAAAGATATCGGCACCCTTTATTTAGTATTTGGTGCCTGAGCCGGCATAGTCGGAACAGCCTTAAGTCTTTTAATTCGGGCCGAACTCAGTCAACCTGGTTCTCTTCTTGGAGACGATCAAATTTATAATGTAATCGTAACAGCTCATGCCTTTGTAATAATCTTTTTTATAGTAATACCAATTATGATCGGAGGCTTTGGTAATTGACTCATCCCTCTAATGATTGGGGCCCCTGATATAGCTTTCCCTCGTATAAACAACATAAGCTTTTGACTCCTGCCACCCTCATTCCTTCTTCTGCTGGCTTCTTCTGGTGTAGAAGCAGGGGCTGGCACGGGATGAACTGTTTATCCCCCCTTGTCCGGCAACCTGGCACATGCAGGAGCATCAGTAGATTTAACTATTTTTTCTCTACATCTGGCTGGCGTATCTTCAATTCTAGGGGCTATTAACTTTATTACTACTATTATTAATATAAA
Source organism: Orestias chungarensis (assembly GCA_032876305.1). Lineage (NCBI taxonomy): Eukaryota > Metazoa > Chordata > Actinopteri > Cyprinodontiformes > Cyprinodontidae > Orestias > Orestias chungarensis. The sequence continues at coordinate 5,991 of JAVLVB010007857.1, forward strand.
ACCCCCAGCAATTTCACAATACCAAACCCCCTTATTTGTGTGAGCCGTCTTAATTACCGCCGTCCTTCTCCTCCTATCCCTCCCAGTTCTTGCCGCAGGTATTACCATGCTTCTAACCGATCGAAATCTAAACACCACTTTCTTTGACCCAGCAGGAGGGGGAGACCCTATTCTTTACCAGCACCTATTCTGATTTTTTGGTCACCCCGAAGTATATATTTTGATCCTACCCGGGTTTGGTATAATTTCACACATTGTTGCCTATTACTCGGGCAAAAAAGAACCATTCGGCTACATGGGCATGGTTTGAGCTATAATGGCTATCGGACTTCTTGGGTTCATCGTTTGAGCCCACCACATATTTACCGTCGGCATAGATGTCGATACCCGAGCCTACTTCACTTCCGCTACAATAATTATTGCCATTCCTACAGGAGTTAAAGTTTTTAGCTGGCTTGCCACCCTGCACGGAGGTGCTATTAAATGGGAAACCCCTTTACTTTGAGCCCTCGGTTTTATCTTTTTATTTACTGTAGGCGGCCTAACAGGAATTGTTTTAGCCAACTCATCCCTTGATATTGTCTTACACGACACATACTACGTGGTAGCACACTTCCATTACGTTTTATCAATAGGTGCTGTCTTTGCTATTATCGCCGGGTTCGTACACTGATTCCCCTTATTTTCAGGTTATACGCTCCATAGCACCTGGACAAAAATTCACTTTGGAGTAATATTTGTGGGGGTAAACCTAACCTTCTTTCCACAACACTTTCTAGGTTTAGCCGGGATGCCTCGACGATATTCAGATTACCCTGACGCCTACACCCTTTGGAACACAGTATCCTCTATCGGGTCTTTAATTTCACTTATCGCTGTAGTTATATTTCTCTTCATTATTTGAGAAGCATTTGCAGCCAAGCGAGAAGTAATGTCTGTGGAGCTCACACCTACAAACGTTGAATGACTACATGGCTGCCCCCCACCCTATCACACATTTGAAGAGCCTGCCTTCGTTCAAATCCAACACTGCAACTAAACCTTTTAGCCTAACGAGAAAGGAGGGAATTGAACCCCCGTAGATTAGTTTCAAGCCAATCACATTACCACTCTGCCACTTTCTTTATAAGACACTAGTAAAACTGAAATTATACTGCCTTGTCAAGGCAAAATTGTGGGTTGAACCCCCGCGTGTCTTGAAACAATGGCACATCCTTCCCAATTAGGCTTTCAAGATGCAGCTTCACCTGTAATAGAAGAACTCCTTCACTTTCATGACCACACTCTAATAATTGTATTTCTTATTAGCACGTTGGTTCTTTATATTATTGTAGCAATAGTTACAACAAAGCTTACGAATAAGTTTATTCTCGACTCCCAAGAAATTGAAACCATTTGAACTCTTTTACCAGCTATAATCCTCATCCTTATTGCACTCCCCTCCTTACGTATTCTTTACCTAATGGACGAAATTAACGACCCTCACTTAACTATTAAAGCCATAGGTCACCAATGATACTGAAGCTACGAATATACTGATTATGAAGACCTTGGGTTTGACGCTTATATAACCCCCACACAAGACCTTACGCCAGGACAATTCCGACTTTTGGAAACAGACCACCGAATAGTTATTCCTGTAGAATCCCCTGTACGTGTTTTAGTATCCGCGGACGATGTGCTTCACTCCTGATCTGTACCTAGCCTAGGCATTAAAATAGATGCAGTCCCCGGCCGTTTAAACCAAACAGCTTTTATTACATCACGTCCGGGTGTTTTTTATGGCCAATGCTCAGAAATTTGTGGAGCAAATCACAGCTTTATACCAATTGTTGTTGAAGCTGTACCCCTAGAACATTTCGAAAACTGAACCTCTCTAATGCTTGAAGACGCCTCGCTGAGAAGCTAAATCGGGCCTAGCGTTAGCCTTTTAAGCTAAAGAATGGTGATCCCCAACCACCCTCAGCGAAATGCCACAACTCAACCCCGCCCCCTGATTTTTAATTCTAGTATTCTCATGATTTGTCTTTTTAACCCTGATCCCTCAAAAAGTACTAGCACACACCTACCCAAATGAGCCGGCTTCGCACACTAAACAAAAACCCAACACACAACCCTGAAACTGACCATGACATTAAGCTTCTTCGATCAATTTATAAGCCCCACTCTTTTAGGCATCCCACTTATAGCCCTGGCCCTCACCCTCCCTTGAACTTTATACCCCCAACCCACCACTCGATGAATAAACAATCGACTTTTAACCCTTCAAAACTGGCTTATTAACCGCTTTACCCAACAAATCTTTATGCCTATTAACACCCCCGGGCACAAATGAGCCCTCTTGCTCACCTCGCTAATACTTTTCCTTATTACCCTAAACATGTTAGGCCTTCTCCCATACACATTTACCCCAACCACCCAACTCTCTTTAAACATAGCATTCGCCGTCCCCTTGTGACTTGCTACGGTTATTATCGGGGTGCGTAATCAACCCACACATGCCCTAGGACACCTCCTTCCAGAAGGCACCCCCGCACTTCTAATCCCTATCTTAATCATTATCGAAACAATTAGTTTATTTATTCGACCTCTCGCTCTTGGAGTTCGGCTTACTGCCAACCTAACAGCAGGCCACCTACTCATTCAACTTATTGCCACTGCCTCATTCGTCCTTCTTCCTATTATACCAACAACAGCCATTCTAACCTCAATTGTTCTCTTTCTTCTAACTCTTTTAGAAGTCGCCGTTGCTATAATTCAGGCATATGTCTTTGTTCTTCTTTTAAGCCTTTACCTACAAGAAAACGTCTAATGACCCATCAAGCACACGCATACCACATAGTAGACCCGAGCCCCTGGCCCCTAACAGGCGCAGTTGCCGCCCTTCTAACAACCTCTGGATTAGCTGTATGAATACATTTTCATTCCGTAACCTTAATAACCTTAGGCTTATTACTCTTACTCCTAACAATATATCAATGATGACGGGATATTATTCGAGAAGGCACATTTCAAGGACATCACACCCCACCAGTCCAAAAGGGGCTTCGCTACGGAATAATTTTATTTATCACCTCAGAAGTATTCTTTTTCTTAGGCTTTTTCTGGGCGTTCTATCATTCGAGTCTAGCCCCGGCACCTGAGCTAGGCGGATGCTGACCCCCCACAGGCATCACCACCCTGGACCCCTTTGAAGTACCCCTCCTAAATACAGCAGTTCTACTAGCTTCAGGGGTAACTGTTACTTGAGCCCATCATAGTATCATAGAGGGTCAACGAAAACAAGCAATTCAATCCCTAGCCCTGACAATCCTACTAGGTTTTTACTTCACTTTCTTACAAGCACTAGAGTACTATGAAGCTCCCTTTACCATCGCAGACGGAGTTTATGGGTCAACCTTCTTTGTTGCAACCGGCTTTCATGGACTCCATGTTATTATTGGCTCTACCTTCTTAGCCGTATGTCTCCTCCGCCAGGTACAGTACCACTTTACATCTGACCACCACTTCGGGTTCGAAGCCGCCGCCTGATACTGACATTTTGTAGACGTCGTATGACTATTCCTCTATATCTCCATCTATTGATGAGGCTCCTAATCTTTCTAGTACTAATGTTAGTATAAGTGACTTCCAATTACCCGGTCTTGGTTAAACCCCAAGGAAAGATAATGAACTTAATTATAGTTATATTCACCATCACCTCTGCTCTTTCTGTTATTTTAGCCTTGGTTGCATTCTGGCTCCCTCTAATGAACCCCGATTACGAGAAGCTCTCCCCCTATGAATGCGGCTTTGACCCCCTGGGCTCAGCCCGCCTGCCTTTTTCACTTCGCTTTTTTTTAATCGCAATCTTGTTCCTTTTGTTTGACCTGGAAATCGCCCTCCTCCTCCCCCTACCCTGGGGCGATCAGCTCTCCTCCCCCCTCTTAACCTTCTTCTGAGCATCAGCTGTACTTATTCTTTTAACCCTCGGCCTAAGCTATGAGTGAACACAAGGGGGGCTAGAATGAGCAGAGTAGGCACTTAGTTTAATAAAAACCTTTGATTTCAGCTCAAAAACTTATGGTTTAAGTCCATATTTGCCTGATGACCCCTGTTCACTTTACATTTTCTTCAGCTTTCATCCTTGGTTTAGCAGGCCTGGCCTTCCACCGAACACACCTTCTTTCAGCGCTTCTCTGTTTGGAAGGAATAATATTATCTTTATTTATTGCCCTGGCTCTTTGAACCCTCCAGCTCGATTCAACCAGCTTTGCCTCTTCCCCTATAATTCTTTTAGCATTCTCAGCTTGTGAAGCAAGCGCAGGCCTTGCTCTTCTAGTTGCCACAGCCCGAACACATGGTACTGACCGCCTCCAAAATCTTAACCTCTTACAATGCTAAAAATTTTAACCCCTACTATTTTTCTCCTAGCAACCACATGACTTACCCCCTCAAAACATTTATGATCCTCCTCACTGTTTTATAGCCTCTTGATTGCAGCTACCAGTATCGTATGGCTAGCACTTCCTGCAGAAACAGGCTGGAACTGCCTTAGCCCTTACTTAGCCTCGGATCCACTATCAACTCCTCTTCTTGTCCTCACCTGCTGGCTCCTCCCACTAATAATTCTAGCTAGCCAAAATCATCTTATGCATGAGCCCAAAAGCCGTCAGCGACTCTATATCTCTCTCCTAATCTCCCTCCAAATATTCTTAATTTTAGCATTTAGCGCTACAGAATTAATTATATTTTATGTAATATTTGAAGCCACACTAATCCCGACTTTAATTATTATCACTCGGTGGGGTAACCAAATGGAACGCCTTAATGCAGGAACTTACTTTTTATTTTATACTCTAGCGGGGTCCCTCCCCCTTTTAGTCGCCCTCCTGCTTTTACAAAGCTCAGCGGGGACCTTATCTTTTTTGACAATACCTCATACCCCCTTCGTTACCCTTGCCTCCTGAGGCGACAAGTTTTGGTGAGCAGCATGCCTTATTGCATTTTTGGTAAAAATACCCCTTTATGGGGCCCACCTTTGACTCCCTAAAGCCCACGTAGAGGCCCCCATTGCTGGCTCTATAGTGCTTGCAGCCGTCCTCCTTAAACTGGGGGGCTACGGAATGATGCGAGTTCTGGTTATTCTTGACCCATTAACGAAGGACCTAAGTTATCCTTTTATTATTTTAGCCCTCTGAGGTGTAATTATGGCCGGCTCTATTTGTCTTCGACAAACTGACTTAAAATCTCTAATCGCCTACTCATCAGTAAGCCATATAGGCCTAGTAGCAGCGGGCATCCTCATTCAAACCCCCTGGGGCTTCACCGGGGCACTGATTTTAATGATTGCTCACGGACTCACGTCCTCCGCTTTGTTCTGCTTAGCTAATATCAATTACGAACGAACCCACACTCGAACTATACTTGTAGCACGAGGACTTCAAGTAGTTCTCCCTCTTACAGCCACCTGGTGATTCCTTGCCAGCTTAGCAAATTTAGCCTTACCCCCTCTCCCTAACCTTATAGGGGAACTTATGATTATCTCCTCTTTATTTAACTGATCCCCTTTAACACTGTTCCTTACCGGTACGGGGATGCTTATCACTGCTGGCTACTCACTCCACATGTTCCTAACTACCCAACGTGGACCTCTGACAAGTCACCTCCTATCCTTAGACCCCCTACACTCTCGGGAACACCTCCTCCTCGCACTTCACCTAATCCCGCTCCTTCTACTTGTTATGAAGCCGGAATTGATTTGAGGTTGAGCCTCCTGTAGATATAGTTTAACAAAAACATTAGATTGTGATTCTAAAAAAGGAAGTTAAAACCCTCCTATCCACCGAGAGAGGCTCGACAGCAATGATTACTGCTAATATTCACCCCCCTTTGGTTAAACTCCAAAGCTCACTCGAAAACCCTCAGCTCCTAAAGGATAATAGCATATCCATTGGTCTTAGGAACCAAAAACTCTTGGTGCAACTCCAAGTAGCAGCTATGCAAATACCTTCAATTATCTCTTCATCGGCACTATTAATTATCTTCTGTCTTCTGCTTTATCCAATTTTTACTTCTTTCTCCCCTAGTCCCTTAAAACCTGATTGGGCCGTTACAAAAACAAAAGCGGCCGTCAAAATAGCCTTTCTCATTAGCCTCCTCCCCCTATTTGTGTACTTAAACGAGGGGGCTGAAACAATTGTTACAGCTTGATCTTGAATAAACACATTAACATTCGACATTAATCTCACTTTTAAGTTTGATGCTTACTCATGCATCTTTACCCCTATCGCCTTATATGTCACCTGGTCTATTTTAGAATTTGCATCCTGGTATATGCATTCTGACCCCCAAATGAATCGATTTTTTAAATACCTTTTAATCTTTTTGATTGCTATGATTATCCTTGTCACCGCAAATAATATATCCCAACTATTTATTGGGTGAGAAGGTGTCGGTATTATATCTTTTCTTCTTATCGGCTGGTGGTATGGCCGAGCCGACGCTAATACGGCTGCCCTCCAAGCAGTTATCTACAACCGTGTGGGTGATATCGGCCTAATACTAGCTATAGCATGAATAGTCTCTAACTTAAACTCTTGAGATCTACAACAGGTCTTTACCACTTCAAAAAACCTTGACCTTACCACCCCTCTTTTGGGACTCATCCTTGCCGCCACAGGTAAATCCGCCCAATTCGGCCTACACCCCTGGCTTCCTTCTGCCATAGAAGGCCCTACCCCTGTTTCCGCCCTCCTTCACTCAAGTACTATAGTGGTCGCGGGTATTTTTCTTCTCATTCGACTCAACCCTTTGCTAGAAAATAATCAGTTTGCACTAAGTACATGCCTATGCCTAGGCGCTTTAACCACCCTTTTTACAGCTACCTGTGCTCTGACACAAAACGACATCAAGAAGATTGTGGCATTTTCTACATCTAGTCAGCTTGGCTTAATAATAGTAACTATTGGACTTAATCAACCCCAATTAGCATTTTTTCACATCTGTACTCACGCCTTTTTCAAAGCTATACTTTTCCTCTGCTCCGGGGCAATTATTCATAGTCTAAACGATGAACAAGATATCCGCAAAATAGGGGGCATACATCACCTTACCCCATTTACCTCCTCCTGCTTAACTATCGGTAGCCTAGCACTTACCGGAACCCCTTTTCTAGCAGGCTTTTACTCAAAAGATGCTATTATTGAGGCACTTAACACTTCAAATTTAAACGCCTGAGCCCTTGTCCTAACACTAATTGCCACCTCCTTTACAGCCGTATACAGCCTACGTCTAATTTACTTTGTATCTATAGGCCACCCACGGTTTAGCTCCCACCCCCCAATTAATGAAAACAACCCTGCCGTGGTAAATCCTCTTAAGCGCTTAGCCTCAGGCAGCATCGTAGCAGGTTTACTAATTACCTCTAATCTTCTCCCCTATAAGACCCCCGTTATATCTATACCCCTGACGTTAAAAATCGCAGCTCTCACCATCACTATTTTAGGACTTCTCGTGGCCATTGCACTGGCACAACTGGCCTCAAAACAATATAAACCCACTCCTAAACTAGTTCCCTTTCAATTCTCAAACCTACTTGGGTTTTATCCCAATATTATACATCGTATACCCCCGGTAATCTTGCTTGATTTGGGCCAAACTGCCGCTAATCAAATGATTGACCAAACCTGGTTGGAAAAAATTGGACCTAAAAGTACGCAAACCATTAATATCCCTCTTAGCACTACTACTAGTAATATTCAGCGGGGCATGATTAAAACATACCTATCCCTTTTCTTCTTTACTTCCCTCCTTGCACTCACATTTCTAATATTTAGACCGCTTGAAGCGCCCCTCGACTCATTCCGCGGGTTAACTCTAAAACTACAAATAATGTGAGTAGTAGTACTCAGGCCCCTATAATTAGTAAGAACCCCCCTAACCCATACATTACTGATACACCTCCTGCATCCCCACGCAAGGTGACTAGTTCAAGTAGCTCATCGTTTACACCTCAACTTTCTGTATATCAACTTCCACTCAACGTCCCCCCGGCTAGGCCCACCCCTGCTAAATAGCCTGTTATTAAGCCTATAACCGGTAAACTACCCCACCCTTCAGGATAAGGCTCAGCCGCTAACGCGGCTGAATAGGCAAACACGACTAGTATTCCCCCTAAATAAATTAAGAGTAAGATTAGGGACAGGAATGAGCCCCCATGCCCAACTAAAACCCCACAGCCCATCCCTGCTACTAGTACTAGGCCTAACGCCGCAAAATATGGAGAGGGGTTAGCCGCAACCGCCGCCAACCCAAACACAACCCCAAATAACAATAGATATATTACATAAGTCATAGTTCTTACCAGGATTTTCACCAGGACTCGTGGCTTGAAAAACCACCGTTGTACTTCAACTATAAGAACCTAATGGCCAACCTCCGAAAAACTCACCCCCTCTTGAAAGTTGCAAACGACGCTTTAGTAGACCTCCCAGCACCAGTAAACATCTCTGCTTGATGAAACTTTGGCTCTCTACTAGGACTATGCTTAATTGCTCAGGTCCTTACAGGACTCTTCTTAGCCATACATTACACCTCTGATATTTCCACTGCATTTTCATCCGTGGCTCATATTTGCCGAGATGTTAATTATGGCTGACTAATCCGCAACATGCACGCCAACGGCGCCTCCTTCTTTTTTATCTGCATTTATATGCACATTGGACGAGGCCTTTATTACGGCTCCTATCTATACAAAGAAACTTGAAACGTAGGAGTTATTCTACTGCTACTAGTTATAATAACTGCTTTTGTAGGTTACGTCCTCCCCTGAGGCCAAATGTCTTTTTGGGGCGCCACCGTCATTACAAACTTATTATCAGCAGTACCTTATGTGGGGGCCGCTTTAGTCGAGTGAATTTGGGGAGGCTTTTCAGTTGACAACGCAACTCTAACCCGCTTTTTTGCCTTCCACTTCCTCCTGCCTTTTGTAGTTGCAGCTGCAACTATGGTTCACCTTATCTTTCTTCATCAAACAGGCTCTAATAACCCGACGGGTTTAAATTCTGACGCCGATAAAGTCTCCTTCCACCCTTACTTTTCATATAAGGACCTTCTCGGGTTTGCTTTACTTCTCACAACACTCATCTCCCTTGCATTATTCTCCCCAAATTTACTAGGAGACGCAGAAAACTGTATTCCAGCTAACCCCTTGGTCACCCCTCCCCACATCAAACCCGAATGGTATTTCCTCTTTGCCTACGCCATCCTTCGCTCCCTCCCAAATAAACTTGGAGGCGTACTTGCTCTTTTAGCTTCCATCCTTGTCCTCATACTCGTTCCCATTTTACATACATCGAAGCAACGCGGCCTAACTTTCCGACCTATGACTCAATTTTTATTCTGGCTACTAGTTGCGGACGTAATTATTTTAACCTGAATTGGAGGAATACCAGTTGAGCACCCCTTCATCGTGATTGGCCAAATCGCCTCTTTCCTTTACTTCTTCTTATTCTTAATCCTATCCCCCACCGCAGCAGGGTTAGAAAACAAAATCCTTGGATGATAGAGCACTAGTAGCTCAGAGTAAGAGCGCCGGTCTTGTAAGCCGGATGTCGAGGGTTAAAGTCCCCCCTACTGCTCAAACTCCCGCCCCTAACTCCCAAAGCTAGGATTCTAAATTAAACTATTCTTTGGCCGGAATCTGCCCCCGGTACTAATAGCGCTTCAAATACATCTATGTCTTTACCCCATTCATTTATATTAAACATTTAGAGTAGTGTAAGCCTACATTATACAAGATTGACACATCATTACTTGACCCTATCTTACCATCACAGTATAATGTCCCTACTAACGACATATTATAAAGGTTACCTATAATTTCGTTAAATACGGTCCGAGATTTATTTGCCCTAGCTAAAAACTCATAAGTCGAGTTATACCAGGACTCAACACCTCTGCAAGTCAAAATCGTATGTAGTAAGAACATCGCATCGGTTGATTACTAAATGATCACGGTTATTGATGGTCAGGGACAGAAATCGTGGGGGTCGCTCTACTTGAATTATTCCTGGCATTTGGTTCCTATTTCAGGTTCACTCATTCCAATTTCCTCCCCTCTTTATCGACGCTTACATAAGTTAATGGTGGAGTACATCACCTCATTACCCCACATGCCGGGCGTTCACTCTAATGGGCAGCTGGTATTTTTTTTTTATTTCCTTTCACCTTGCATTTCAGAGTGCAGGCTCAACCTACTATCAAGCGTGTACATTTTCCTCGCATCGGCGTAAGTAATTCAATGATTATAGACTTTGATTTAGCATTTACATAAGTGATATCAAGGACATAAGAAGAAAAAATCAATAGTGATTCCCTTCTTATCCTTAATTCTCGGCTTTTGTCTGTTAAAACCCCCCTTACCCCCCTTAAACTAGTGACATCCTTATCACTCCTGCAAACCCCCTCCGGAAACAGGAAAACCTCTACCAGTTTTTTAGCCTTATCGTAATTTTCACTTGATGACTAGTGATATTACAATAGTGCAAACCTTTCAAGCAGAGAAAAAACCCTACCAGGTTTTTGGCCCTCCACTTGTTTTTGGTGTCTTGTAGTATTGCAATATTGCAAAT